>JAPYKE020000466.1:0-171557 GCA_028554795.2 Sinohyriopsis cumingii
TGTGTTTGCACTGTGAGCATCACCTGTTGTCAAAAATGACCTTTGGACAGGTATAAATTTGGGGTTAGGGTGCATAAACTTCTCTTGCGATGAACTGCTATGATTTCTTTGGATAAGTAAATAATATTTGTATGCTTTGTTTTAAGATAGCTATCCAAAACTATGGAACTTTTGACCTTTACTTGCATATTTTATTTTATTTTTATGATTTTGTATACTAGAAGCTTTAAGGTAAATGCTGTATTAAATTTGTGCATAAAACTGTCCCTTGCACCCATATGCAACACATCAGCAAAAGGACACTACTCCATCTAGTAACTACTTAATGTCATGTTTTTGATCCACAAATTATTCAGTTTTCTTTATTTATTTATTTTATTTGGAAAATATGTAAATAATAAAACCTGTGAAATTAAAAACTTATATTTTATACAGTAAATGCATTTTTCATTCTCTAAAATAAATTCAAGAAATTTCTCCACAAATTCAAGGAAATTTAAAAAATAAAGCCTTTGTTTTTAAAATTCAAAGAGTTTTCAAAGCAACCACGAAAATTTAATGATTTTTCAAGGTTGTCCAAACTATGTCCTCTGTGATTATTAAACTGGAACTGTATTACTTAAATTCCGATACAACGGGATACATTGCCATATCTGTGTAGTAACCCATGAAAATTTGGAAAACATTTGATGATTAGTCCATTGTGAGCACACAATTTCTCTCTCTTACAGACACACACACACATTAAATACAGGATATTTCAAACTTAAAGTGATGTCTTTATGAAAAATCTGCATTAAGAAATTTTAGTTTCACCATATAATAACCGAAACTGAAAAGGTCAACATCAACAGCTTTACAATGCCTCACTCACACAGCAACTTGGGTATTCTGGAAGAAATCACTGACAGTTATCAACATACAACAGTATTTAGAAACAGATTTTCAATACACCAAAATATCAAGTAATTATATCAATAATGACATTTAAGAGAAAGTATTAAGTACAAAATAGTAATATAGAAAATCAAGCAAACTGTGCTGACATGTAAATGAATAATTTCCTTGAAAAATATGACATTAGGTGTTATTGTGTTATTAATATGTTATTTGGTATCCTAAAATAGTACATAATCTGATTCTATCGAATTGATGTTTACATAACACTTGTTGGAAACCTTTTAAATTCATCATGTGTTTTGCTCATAAAAATAATGGGGACTACATATGGTGTGCAAGCACTCATGGTGATCCATTGCAGTCTTGAGTGTTGCTACATTGTCTGACATGTGATTTGAGTGGGTCAGTGACCTGCAAGTTGGATGGACTATGGCCCTTGCCATGAACTGGCATTGCATGGCTGTGAGTGAATTTGCTTTATCACCAAACTTCAATGTTTGCACTAAACTTTTCAAAAGTAACACAGGTCACAGCCGCGATACAAGAAAGAAAAACACTGCAGCCATGATGACTGTATTATATAGCTACATGTATATGCATATTGTTTTGTATATTTAATTTGTATTTGTTAGTTTTTCTCCATGATCATAAATTATAATTGTACTTTGGCCTTGATCTTGTCCAAAATCATGTTCACCGTGTTCCTGACTAGCGACACTGATGTTTTTATTTTTGCAAAAAATAATACATAGCTAATATTTGTATAAGAGTGTGGGTTAAATATCAGGATCATTATCTTGGTCTGAGTCAAGGACATTGTGTTTACAATGTTCTTTATTATAATTTTAGTAACATTGTTCTAGAATGGAAAAATTCCATTTAGTCATAGTATTTTCAGAAATTGCTAATTGTGACCTAGGTCAAGACGAGGGCTTGTTTATCTAGAAATTATTCATTCACACTATTAGATCTTGCAGCAGGATCATTTGTGTTGTTGTGATCAGCATTTAATTTAATAGAAAGTGCTCACAAAATATATTCTTGGACAGACATTAACTGGGAATTATAGTGAATTCAAACAAGGGCATCTTGGATTATATTATTGTGATAATTGGAAGACTGCTGTCAAATCACCACATTGCAGGCCACTACAGGCATATCAACATTTTCAATGGTGGATCTTATTTCTAACACAACTGGAATTTAATAAGAACTATACTATTAAGGACTGGTGACAGAACTTTTTGTACTATTTTGGATTTAATTTGATACTGTTAAGTTCTTTTAAATTTTCACTTTGTATTTTTGGGAAATAAATCATTTATTGAATGTTACAAAACTTCTTGGTGTTCACTCTTTTCTATTACTTAGTTTAAGACCATAGATTCATAATAATGTGTGTGTATGTGTGTGTGTGTAGAGAGAGAGTGAGAGAAGACATATATATATATATATATATATATATATATATATATATATATATATATATATATATATCTCAAGTTTCCAAAAGATTTTGATCCTTGCCAGATACTTTCCTGAAAATTTGACAAAACTGCTGGATATTGATGATCTTAGAAAAAATTAGAAATTTTATTTATCATAAATAATACAAAAATATTCATCTACTGTATTAGAAAATGTGTAGATTTCTGTTTCAAATATGTTATTGTTCACTTTTACTATTGTCCATTCATTATTCACTTTTTCTATTTTCAATTTTCGATTTTAAAATAGTTTATTAACTTTGAAAAAAAATAATTTAGACTCATTCCCTACAAAATCATTTTATGTTTTTCTTAGGACTTATTAAATAAAAAACATCTTTGTCTTTCAATGCAAAATTATTTTACAATTTTCTTATGATTTAAAACATTATATTTTTATCAGTTAATAGACAGAAAGCCTCAAAAATACTTAACACTTACTTAACAGACATAAGTTGAGTCTCATGTTTACCTAGCTCCCAAAATAGTAATTTGTGGGTAATATTACCCGTTAATTATTTATACTGTTTCTATCATTTCCATCATTCTAGCTATATATGTTCTTTAAATGTCTTGTATATACTGACACAATTGAAATGGTGGTGTAAGGTGATGATGTTATGATAAAAGACACCTAAACATGGGGCGCAGCCAAGCCCAGGAGAAAACATTCAAGTGTAATGATTTTGAGAAATCTATAGATTAGACTTTGACACCTGCATTTTATTATCATTTGGAACAATTGGATTTTGAAATAAATAGATAAATACTCAAGACCAGGGTCTATTCTGTGTCATACAATTGTGGGATCCATGCTAATTTCTCAAAAAATCATGCCAATAACTCAACCAAATGTGTGAATAATGCATCACAATTTTGATATACAGAAACTCTGCGACAAATATGCAGAATAAGCAACTTGTCATTTCAGCTTTCATTTGTCTATCAGAAGTTAATATTCGGAAAGCATGGAGAGAGAGGGAGAGAGAGAAAAAAAAAGAGAGAGAGAGAGAACATTTTATTTTCCTGAGTAGATTGAATTACACTGCAAACCCCCATCCCCTTTAGCAATTTAGAAGAAGAACATTAAATATAAACATTTCTTTCTCCAGATCTAAATATGCATTCACACACATGGAGTATAGCCCTAAATCCTCTTTAGCATATTTAATAATCACAGAAGAGTTCAAATGTTTGACATAACTGACCAAGTGAAAATGACATACTGTTGTGAAAAAAATTTGATATTACTCTGTGAAATGCATACAGATAGAACATAGATACAGACAAGCAAACAAACAGTAAACCCTCATTAAAAATGGTCTGACATACCAGCCTCACTTTCAAATGTGATCAAAGCTACTTCATCCTTCCATTCTATGTTACTGATCGGACCTCCACCTGACCGCTTCTTGTTCTCAAAGTACATTTCTAAAGCATCTGCTGAAGTATCTTTAGAAAAGCCTCTAACTTCGACTGTTGTCTTTGGTAGGTCATTGTGCTCCTCTTCATCCTCAACCACTTTTTCAGATTCATCAACCTCTTTGTAAACTTCAATTTTCAGCTGCTTTCCTTGAATGGCTAAAGGCAGCTTCTGCAGCACCCTATCGATAACTAAACATTTAAAAAAGAAAATGTCAAGTCTGCAAAAATAGAAAAATTGCAAGACAAAGGAACATTTAAAATGTATATACTCAAATAGCCAAAAATAATGTTAATACACTGTAGCATTGACTACATCACATCTAACCAGTGTTTTCTCCAGAACATGCATTTTTGCAAATCCCAACCAAATTTAATGAACCAATTAAAATAAGCAAGCATGCAAACATCACACATAAGCAATTTGCCAGCAGCATAACGAAACCTTAAAATTGAATTACTGTTAGCAAAGTTCTATCTCTTTGTGTCAATGCTTGACTTCAAGATCAACCATCATAATCAATCATTTACTTTATGACTTTTGCAACTGAGCGATGTGACACTTTCTTTGATTCACTACATGATAAAAGCATTTAACTGACTGCGCTTGGCAAAGTAATACAATGGCAGGCTTGCAGTATTTGGTATTCCATGGCAATGTCACACATATATCTGTCAAAACATACTATATGGTTAATTTATTGATACAGTTACGGGGTTCACAAAAACCTTTAATAATCTTGTCCATATTACTGTCCATATTGGGTAACAATTTACTGGGCCAAATAAAACTTTGCTACACAATTGTCCAAGCAGATGGAGATCTGAATACAATTTCTATCCTTAACAAACATTGAAATTCGGCATTGCAGAACATATAGCGTGTTTCTATTACGAATAACTTGTATTTAATTTGCTGACTAGTAGTGAGTCTCGAATACATCACAAAGAAAGCTGACTTCTTTTTTTACACAGGTACCCAATATAAGTTTGATAATAAAATTGGTAAAAATTATGAACATATTATGTTGCGGTTTCACATCTTAATGGTATTTGCATTTTTATTGACACTTTTCAGTAATCTAGATGTCATTTTGATGCTTGGAAAGTTTCCCTTTCAATGAGCTAGACCACTGAGATGTTAAAAGACAGCAAATACCAGACTATTTTTGTGACTTTTCATTGGGTGAGGCAATGTTACACTTGCCCAGGTCACTGGCATTTTCAAGCCTGGAACTTTTATATATTGTCATGCCAAAGAAAAGGCAAGGGTAGATATATTTTTAAGGATCAAGTTACTTTCAATGGGAAATGTTGCCAATTTACAATAAATTAAATGGTTTAAGAGTCACATCCCATTCTCACCAACTTTCACATAATACATGCTGTTGTAATCTATTTATAATGCATAAAATGCATATAATATTAAAACAATAGCTGATTGGCTGAAATTTTATTGGGAGTCATGTCCTACAAATATTAAATTGTTTTGGTCAATAAGCCATGTTCCCTTTTATGGCACCCTTGAGTAGCTTTCTAGAATGGAGATTTGACCAAGTTGGTGGAAGTTGAGACACTTAATCAAATGCAAGTTACTGAGATTTTTCTTATGAATAGTAATTACATACTTGTATAAACATCAGCTGGTGTCTTTGCCTTTGCATGGCATTGAAAATGTTGGTGATCTGGGGCAGGTGTAACAATATCTGACCAGACAAAAAGCCATTTTTGTTGTTTAACTGCCACTCCTAACTTATTAAAATAAGTGACAGCTCATTGAAAGAAAACTTTATCAAGAGTAAATTGATGCTGAGAATACAAAGAGGCAACACTGTAAACAAGAATACCACTCAGAAATTAAGGGCTATTTGTAAAACTGCAATTTCTTGAGTTATAAACCTATTCTCATGTCATATGTTTATATAATGGTCCACGTATTGGAACATAATATTTGTACGCCTTTTACCCATTTCAGGATCAAACATGTATCAGGTACCCATGATTCTTGAATAAAAATGTAAGTAGAGTAATGGAGAAGTGTACTTATGCTGAGTATAATGTGGAAAGGTTGAGTAACTATTGCATCTCACTCATCCCAAGGATGAACAATTTCTTGAGCCCTGAGTTCACACTGCCCCTTAAAATGTGAAAATTCATCTTTACAAAAGTGCTAGAATGATAATACCCCATCTGTGCAAAAATACTGCAGAAATCACTTAGTGAACTTCCTTTTAATGTGGGTATAGTACAAATCAAGATGCATCTCTTCACCAAGCTTCATGATGATAGGCATGACAATATGTATACATAAAGCACAAAGCCTTGTGTGATCATGAACTAAATGCAAAAATGTTACCTAAGCCACTAAAATGTGACATGTAGGTCACATGGACTTCTTCTGTTAAAAGTGATGCATACAGTCATCTAGTTTAATGATTCTAGCATGTACACTGCTTGAGAAATGAACTTAAAACAGAAAATCAAACTGAAGTCAGTGAAACATAAAATATTGATCAAAATGACCTACTTTTGTGATAAAAGTGTTGTACTTATCAAGATGCAAACCGTATCCAAGTTTAATGATTCTAAAGTAAAATATTATGTATGCTAGGTGCACAGAAACGTATGTGCTAAATGATGAAACTTAACCTAAGTCAGTAAAATCTTAAATGTAGGTCACATTTACCTTTGTTTGTACCAAGGTTATGATACTAACATAGACGCATACATAGATGCATGCAATCCTCAACTTTTCATGAATTTAGCATGAATGGTGCTTGAGAAATAAATTTTAAAACCCAAAATTTAGCCTACTTCATTGAACATGTTTAAGTGTGAAATATGGGTCAGAGTGAACTACTTTTGTGATGAGAGTGCAGTACTTATCATGTTCTAAATGAACTTTTGTTATCAGGGTATATAATTAAGAAAGAGAAATACAATTATCTAGTTTGATTACCCTTTCATGAACACAGCTTGAGAAATAAACTTAACACATGAAATTGAAGAAAAGTCAGTGACACATGAAATATTAGCTCCATTGGCCACCTCCAGAGGGTGTCTTAAGTGTAATGAAACCCACTCTATCTTGCCTAGGGCCTAGGAAACAAGAGTTGTAAATTAGCATTACTTATAATAAGATGTTAAAGGACTTTAATCTGTCATACATGCTCATCATTCATCTTGTTGAGATGAAAATTCTTAGAAAATTTAACTGAAACCTATAAAAAAAAGAATCATTCAAAAGATGGCATATTCCCTCACTCCTAGCTTATTTCAGTTTTGTACAAACAACAGTGCATCAGATATGGTGATCTCTTACTGAAAATACCCAAACATCCAGTGCTCTCAGTTTTTATACTACTTCTTCTAGAACCCTATGATCCAACACTCTCAATATACATACCACTTATGATTCATTATGTTTCTATGGAAACATAAAGTATAACCAGATTTGTGTTTGTAAAAGGTATATGCCCCCAAATATTAAACAAGAGGACCAAGTGGACCTGAGATTGCTCCCATGGCTGACATCTAACTACAGTATTTTCACACCCTCCTGTTTTTCTGTACCCCCCACCAATTTTAAAAACAAAAAGCATCAAGGATATAAAACAAATGCATAAAACATAGTCATTTCACTCATCAATTTATAAGTTCTAAACTGATTTTTCTCCATGGATCTCAAACAATGTCAAGTTATTGGTGTTTCGAATCAATCATTTCTTTAGTAACATGGCCACCATATTTGCATGGATGAGTTAATGTTTTCAAGCAACAGATGTGATGTATTTCACAAAAATTATTATCTCAATAATTTTGTAACATTTTGGGAGTTATATATCTTTAAACACATGCATACACAAGTTCTTCATTTTTTTTGTTCAGATATTTTTTAGAAATATTCATACTAGACACTGCGCATATTGGATGCAGACAGGTTTTACTGAAATGGACTGTTCTAGAAACCAACAAAAGGGCAGTGAGCAGTATGCCTGCTTGTTTACATCATGAACTTCCATATGGCTTGAAATGCCAATAAGTTCACAATGTTTGGGACAGTCCCTGGCAAGAATCAAGTGACAAAAATTACATGGGGTTTATCAAATGTCTCTGAAATTGCACCCCCTCTCCACTAAAACAAAAGATATTTAAAACAATGAGGGCTTCATCATTTCCAAATAATTACAAATTTCTGACAGTTTATTTTCATCTCTATTCCTACCTGAAGGATCTTCAAATTCAATAATTGCTGTTGATGAATCTGGATCAAAGTCCAGATCTTTAACTGCTCCACCTCCAGACCTTTTTTCATTTTCAAAAAACATTTCTAGGGCATCATCTCCGACTCCATGTGGTACATTGGCCACTTTCAATTTTCTTGATTTTGCTGACAAAACTGAAATTATAGTCAAACCAATGTATTAGGATCTCTCCAAGAAACAATAAAAAAATGTTGTATTTATTTAAGTATTCTTTATTAGACAAGAAAAAGTCATGTATGTGGACTGGAAAGAATTGATGAAGCAGAGGCAGAGATGGACTTGCAGAAGAAATAATGAATGAATTAAAATAGGGAAAGAGAGAGATAAGTATATGGATGGGTTGACTGAGATTTAGATAAACAGAATAAGCCATCTCACCATTTTATGTTTAAAGCAGTTGGATTACTTTGAGATTTTCTGTATTAGCTCGAAATCTCATCCAACTGAAAAATCGGTTAGAGTGTTTGAAACAAAATGCAGAGTCACCAAGAAAACAAAATCCCTGCTGAGATAAAAAGCTGCTACTTTAGCATCTTCTTTTATGGCAAAATTTGTGGCAATAAATCTTCTCCAATTTAACATATTTTTCAAGAATGAAGCAATGGAAAGCAAGCTTTTCTCCATAATTTCACTAAAAAGCAATTTTTCATGAAAATAATACTGTAATGACTTCCAAATTTAAGTGAAGACATGAAGGGGCATGAAAACCAAGATGACCCCTGCATTCAATAAAATGGAGCACCCTTAAATAACCAAAGAGTCTTAATTAAAGGTGACAAGCAGGAAGTATTTTTGGAAATATATTTTTTGCCAATGATAGGGTTAGGTCTGTCTGCATTCTGCAAATATGACCACTATTTTGACACATCTGAAATGGCACCATCCTACCAATGACAGTCCTTTTATAGATGACAACACCTTTCAATTTGATATATACATGTATATCGATAATGCATAATATCACATGTTGTATGACACAATACATATCAATACATGGCACAGGTGTATCATTTCACCCCGAAATATTGTATTATTAATCTCTTCATCATCTACTACTGATAGTTGAAAAAAATAAAACTAGACCAATGGGTTTGGATCCATTTTATCCTGCATTTTTGGGACAAAAAAAGCAAGTTACACAAATAATGATGTCAGCAATGGCAGTGTTATAATAATGACCTTATTTAAAGAGGGTAACACAATTAGCTAAGAACTAATCAATCTTGAGACCCTCATAGAAAGCAATTTATTTACTTTGCTGCATCTCTGAAGCCACTGGATATATTGGGATTGGAAGAGGGAAATATAGTGGGCATATCTAATCTCAACTGGAATACTATTCCAGTGCAAAGTTCCAGAGTATTGGAAACGTTTTTTAAATAATTCCTTATTTGGTTTGGGAATTTTATACTGTTTGGTAGACATTGTGGGGAGTGTTGCCAGATAGCCTATACTGGAATAGTAATTGTAAATATTCAGAAGCACTGTTACTGGATATCCTGTACATTAATTTGGCTTTTCTCGACTGGATTCAGTCCTTAATAGGTAATATTTTAAACTTACCAGCTAAATTTTCCTTGCTTTCTTTCTGGATTGATATTATTCCAAATGCTCTTTTTTGAAGATGTGCCAGCTTTGCTATGTTTTTAACATTTGAATTACCCTGTACTGTATTACAGTAGTCTAAATAGGGTTGTATATAAGTGATATAAAATAGTTTTCTGTGCCTTTCAGGAAGGTATAGTTTTATTCTACTGAGAAGCCATAAACTTGAATTGACCTTTTTACTGATATATTTGATATGTTCAGTCCATGATAGGTTATTATCTACCAAAACACCAAGTAGTCTATCATGACAGACCATTTGCAAATTTTTGTCCTTCCATGTCAGACATAGTTCATCACTATCAAGATTTGTCCTTTTTTGCCAAGTTGAGTAAAGTAATATTTTAGTTTTACCAGTATTTTCCACCATGCCATTGCATGTGCACCAGTTGTTCAGCTTGTTTAGGGCATTCTGTAAAGAAATTTTGAATTCATGCTTTGTGTTTTGGATGTCTGACAATACTGTGTCATCTGCATAGAGATCTGAGGATGATATTGAGTCCCTTAGTAAAAGTAGTAGGTCATTAATAAATAAAATAAATAGTAATGGACCTATAATTGAGCCTTGTGTCACTCCATATCTAATTGTTCCAAGTTCAGACAGAACATTATTGATATAAACATGTTTTCTCTCACTTAAGTATGAAGTAAACCATCTAACTGTGCTTTCATAACATTGGTAGATTTCAGTTTCTTCAAAAGGATTTCATGATCCACCATGTCAAAAGCTTTCCTGAAATCTATAAATACAGATCCTATTATTCTACCTTGGTCAAGTGCTTGAAGCCATTTATCAGTTAGGGAGATCAGGGCAGTCTCACATGAACAGTTCTGTCTAAAGCCTGATTGATTAGGGTGTAACAGCAAGTGTTTGGTTAAATATGACATGAATGAGTCATGGACATGTTTTTCAATTAATTTGATAAGTTTGTAGTATTGAGATTGGACGGTGGATATCAGCATCATCCTAAGAACCAGATTTGTGAATAGGAGTTACTTTTGCAGCTTTCCATATTTTTGGGACAGATGTTAAAGCTTGTGCATGACCATATGCCAATATCTCGCTTTGTAGAAGCAATAGAAAGGTAGTTGGCTGGGACCAAGAATATTGTAATTATGAAATAACATTAAAATCCTAAATCAAAGCACTGCACTTATGTTTGCAACCCAAATCAACTTGTTAAGCAAGGCCATGCTGAGCTGATGATCCAAGCATAGCTGTAAAATGGTCAATAGTTTGTGTGAGCATGATCACAAAAAGATCTGTCTTAGTGTAGATCTGTCTTAGCTTCAAAAGGGGTTTATGAAATATAAGCAAATGAAAAATCTTAACCAGTAGCTTAATGACAGAAGCTAATGACAGCAACATTGACTGCAGTATCGGAGATACAAGCGTGTCATGGAATCAACTGTGTTTGCTTCATTGTGATTCATACAAAGTTTAAAAATTAAAAACAAATTTCAAGGGGGTCTAAGACATTAAGAAAATAAACAATCTTCAACCAAAATCGTAACAAAAATTTCTTATGACTGTGACCTTGACCTTAAGTTCAAGACACAAGCAGAGTAAATTGTCTTAACAAATTAATGATTCATTCCAAGTAAGAACAAAATCAATCTTGGAAATATAAACAAATGAAAAAGAAACCTTAATCAAAACTGTAAATGAATGCAAATTTTCTATGATTGTGACCTTAATTAACCCCATGGTCAGAGAAGGTAAGAAAGTATGTCACAGAATGAATTGAATTAGCTTCTTCATGATTTATGTAAACTATGATATGACTCTATAAAGGGATTTAGAAAATATATGCTAATAAAACACTTTCACCAAAGCCATTATAAACTGCCCACTGTGAGAACAAAAATGCTGAAGCAACCAGAAAAGCAATGGCTGTGTCTCACTTCTAACTGATGAAGTGTTAACAAAAAACAATCCCAAACTTACCACTTTCCTCCTCCTTATACTGCTTCTTTTCATCATCCTTTCTAGTGCTGGAAGTGTCCTGCTTTCTTTGTTGCTGGACATAAGGCTGTTCCTGTAATACACTTTCCTTTCTTAATTGTGCTTCATCTGCATTATCCTGGTGCTTGGTTCTTGCTGCAGACTGGCTTGGTGATTTATGCTGTGAGGGACTCACAGACTCATCATTTGGATTCTGGGACTGGTCCAAGCGAGAAACCTGCTTATATGGTTGATAGTAACTGCCACCCTGCTGATATGGGCTTCCAGGGTAGTTTGGTGGATAACCTGGAAATGGTGGTGCAAAATAAGGTGGATGCCCATGTGGTGGAAATGGTTGTTGACCTGGTCCAACATAAAACTGATCTGGGTGCTGGTGAGGATGTTGACTATATGGAATTCCTGCTCCTTGAGGCATGAATGAAGGCACATGTTGTTGAAAGCCATAATATGCACTTTGTTGGAATTGAGGCGCAGGCTGAAATAGAAAATGAGGCAAAATGTGCTGACATGTAAATGGTATATCCTTCTGCAAGGGAATGGACAAAGCAAAATCTTAATGGTTCATATGCAGATATGTTTGATTCTTTGATGCAAAGTACATGTAACTTTGGCTTACATAACAATTAAGACATCATATGCCTGCATTCCTTAAATGTAATTAACATTAAAAGGCAGACATGGCAATCACTTTGGCATCAATTAAAATATCAAGAAGGCAATGTGAGTCTAAGATTGCTTGCTAGGATTACATCTGCCTAAATTAATACCCAAATACATTCTACAATCCTGCCTGGTATCCCATGAACTTGCATCAGATCACCTCTGCATTATTTGCCATCTTGACGTATCAGTGCTTAACCCTTCACCTATATGCTACTAAGAGAAACCTCCATATGATAAATAGAACCAAAGTAATGCATGTCATCCAAGCAAACCTAACAACTTGCTTACAACTACAGCAGAACAACTTGATAACTGCCTACATTCATTGCTCGACAAACATGCCCCAGCTCCCAAGTGCAGAGGATCAATTCAAAAATGTTCTCCATGGTATAGCAGTGTTAGGGACCAGCTTCACACTGCTAAAAGAGACCGCCATAAAGCTGAGAGGCTTTGGCTTTCCACCAGACTCACTATTCATAAGCAAATCTATGAAGCCACTAAGAAGAATGTCACAAATACAGTCCATGCAGCGAAATCAGCCCACTACAGTACTAAGATCATGGAAAGTTCCAGCTGCAAAGAGCTCTTCAAGATTACTAACAAGCTAATGTCAAGGAACAAATGTACACCTCTTCCAACTACCTTCTCTCTAGTCGACCTTCCGGACAAGTTTGCAAATTTCTTCCATAACAAAGTACAAACCATTAGAGATAAGCTTGTCACCAGAATTTCAATTGACTCATTGTCACCATACAGTTGGGGTACAGAATTTGAGCAGCAACCATTAGCAGCATTTGAACCTGTCTCTATGGATTTCGTATGTACAATCCTGATGAAGAGTGCACCAAGGTCATGTGAACTTGATCCAATTCCAACATCACTGCTGCTTGAGTGCTTAGATCCAGTATTGCCTTCACTAACTGATGTTATTAATACCTCTCTCTCATCATTTTTCAAAACTGCCATTGTAAAGCCTCTGCTGAAGAAACCAACACTAGACCATAATGATTTAAAGAACTATTGCCCAGTTTCTAATCTCCCATTCATATCAAAAATCTTAGAAAAGGTTGTTCTATCCCAGCTTGTATCTCATCTGAATGCAAACAGTCTTTTTAGCAATGTACAATCTGCATATCGCCCTTGCCACAGTACTGAAACTACTCTTCTAAAAATAGTTAATGACATTCTCTATGCTTTGGATAGTGGAAAGATTACAGTCCTCATCCTCCTTGATTTGTCTGCAGCATTTGACACAATAGACCATGATATATTACTTCACCGTCTCCAGCATGTACTTGGCATTCATGATACAGCCTTACTGTGGTTCAAGTCCTACTTGGTTAATAGGACACAAATTGTGTCTGCAAATGGAGTCTCCGGCCCAGTTAATATATGTTATGGTGTTCGATAGGGGTCTGTTCTTGGGCCTGTTCTCTTCATTCTATACACTCAGCCACTCTCAAGTGTCATAGATCATCATCCAGTGTCTCACCAATTGTATGCTGATGACACCCAAATATACAAATCTATCCACTCAACTGAAGTTGATGATACCATCCAAGGTGTAGAGAGGTGCATTTCTGATGTAAAATCATGGATGACATGTAACAAGCTGCAGATGAATGATGATAAAACTGAGGCCATACTGATTACAACACAAAGACTTTCTCATTCACATCCTTTACCTCAAACAATAAATATCAGCAATGCCAACATTAAATTCACACAATCAGTACGAAACCTAGGTGTTACTCTGGACAGTACTCTCACATTGCACCAACATGTCATGAACATATGCAAGGTTGCATATCTTGAGCTGAGATGCAACAGCTCCATTCGCAAATATCTTTCAGTTGATGCCACTAAAACACTTGTGTGTTCATTAGTACTTTCAAGACTGGACTAAAATAACTCAGTTCTGTCTGGTTCATCTCAATATCTACTCCAGAAGCTTCAAAAAGTTAAAAACACAGCTGCTCGGATCATACTTAGAGTACCACGATCTGAGCACACATCCCCACTGCTCTGTACCCTACACTGGCTATCCACTCGATCCAGAATCTAACACAAAATTTGTTCTCTGTGCTGCGTTTCACTGACAGACTCCAGTCCAACATACCTATCCGACCTCACCCATGTGTACACACCAGCAAGATACTTACGCTCCTCTTCTGACAATCGTATACTCATTATTCCCACTATGAAAACAAAGTCATATGGACAACATTCTTTTGCATACCAAGGCCCAGCAATGTGCAATGAATTGCCCACTGAACTTAGATACAAAGACAGTGATCCCCTTCAAGAGTGCTCTTAAATCTCACTTATTTTGACTGCAAGAACAAACTTAAAGACCTATTAATGTTTCGTAACTTAAATATTTTCAGCATGTTTTTTATGTTTTCTAATTTCATGGTGTTTGTTTTTTGTAATCATATCATTATATATGTTTTTTATGTTATAGGTGTTGTCTAATGTTGTAAAGTGCTTAGAGCTTCTAAAGATTAGGCACTATACAAAGTCCTCATTATTATTATTATCTACTTTGGTAGCAATTCTTTTAACATTCTGGTGACCGTGTCTTGCCCATCACATCTGTGGTTTCATCAGCAGAGTGTATATTATTATACAGTTCTAAAGAAAAACAATAATAAGGTCCCAAAAATGAAATGGAATGCCCTCATCAAAACTTAAAGGTTGGCAAAATGTGCTATATTTATCTTTTGTCAACACATAAATACATAGTATTGGTAATTCTTTTATCTTTGACTTGACACACTGCTAGCCATGATTTAGTATTATGTCTTCTTACTGGACAGTTGTAGAAATGGGCATTTACTATACAGCACATGACAGGTATTTCTGGTGCCAGCTTTAACTAAACTAATTAACAAATATAAAGAATCAAACCAATATGTTGTAACAGTTGTTTTGGGCACATGATAAGCTTTACATGGTGACCAGTGTAACTGGTGGAGAACTCATGAAAACCCTGGGAAGAACCACCAACCCACAGGAGAGCTTAGCCAGCTTTCTGACATACTCATATTGGTGGAGCCCAAGACTCAAACCCATTCAAACAAAATAAATTGTTGAATACCAGATTGGCTTGTAAGGTAATGGTGTAGCCACTGTTATATTTTGAGCATAAATGTTATATCTGTTGTATATGTTGTCTTGCCATGTTTTTAGAGTGTAGTATCATAAATTTGTGGAGATTGTGGAGAAGTCTAAGTCCTGGTAAGGATTGTAAATAATTATGGATGATATCTGCATTGTGTAGGAATTGTGTGAAGTTTACATTGTATTGTCTCTATTGTACTTCTTGTTTGCATTTGCGTTTGAATGTTTGTTTTACATATGTATGTATGTATGTATGTATGTATGTATGTATGTATGTATGTATGTGTTTATGTGCTTGTATGTGTGTGTGTGTGACAAAAGTTGGTCAAATAATTTTGATAACAGCAATCATGGGGTCAACTGCAGTAATTAACTTGGCAAACAGAAAATCTACCAAATTTTCAAAGCTAGTTAGAATGAGCTCCCCTTGATACTGGAATTGGCACCAAACTCTGAAATTATCAGTTACTAATGGAGCGGAGGGCATGCTCTCTATATGGATGTACCTGTGGAGGTGATGGGAGGGTGTACAGGTATGTATTATTGAAGAAGCATATTTAACTCATGGGTTTGATCCCCAGCCAAGTCATACCAAAGACTTACAAAAATGGTACTAACAGCTGCCTCACTTGGCGCTTAGCATTAAGAGGTTAGTGTTAGGACTGGTTGGCCTGGTTTCAGGATACTGTAACTGGGTGGGACATCATGCTACATTTCTGCAAAACTGCCACACTGCAGACATCATAGCGATATAACTTTAAAATTTTTAAAGCTAACACACACACACACACACACACAAATATGTTACCTGATCATATCATAATGCATGAGGTGAATAGAAAAGAGGTAGAGGGAGATACATCCTGTTACCCCGCAAAGACCATCTCCAGTCCCATATGTGTCAGACAGCTTTTAGATAACCCAACTGGAAAAGGACTCCATATGTCAGGTGTGGAGCTCTGCAGACCATGTCACACATTGTGAACAACTACCCACTGACAAAGTTCCCCGGTGGACTGCAGGCTCTGCACCTTTTGCTGATAATGGTGCTGTTAAATGGCTGGGCATGCACTGCACACGATAAATAAATCAATGGAAGGCTTGAGGGATTCCTCCTCCACTGTGTAACTGTTTGTTCCTTAGGGTGTATTTAAATAAGATTCTAGATGCGCAGGTTCAGGAACTATGGTCTGGGTTGAAACACCTGCGTCATGGTATCTTAATGCAGACGAGGGAATATATCAATTTTCTGGCAATTATGTTTGTTGATTGTGTTGCAAATCCTGTCGTTGTAGCTGAGACTTTGAGGGAGGGAAAGAAAGTATGCTTGTTGGCAAGTTTGCAAATCCTGTCGACCTGATCATAAAAGAGGAGATTACATGATTACGGTTGCAAGTGTAGCTTGAAAAAGGTGGAGGTAGAAGGCATTTTATCTCATTCCATCAGTTGTAAGTTAACAGCTGCTCTTATTGCCATGACCATAGCATGTCTGGACTCTTTAAGAAGTGGATCATCATATAAACAGGCTGCCATGCATGTCTGTTGAGGTTAAGGTGGAGACCCAATGTTGATCCCAAGGTCATGATGTTTTGAATAAATTCCTGGGTACCCAAATGGAAAGCTGGTGTGTGGTACTTGTAGAACCACCGACCAGTCTACTAGAAAAAGTGTCCGCAGATACTTTGGACTTGCAACTAACAATGTAAGCAGCCCAAAATCCTATGTCAGACTGTGAAAGCAAATGAAAGTAGATTCTTCCTTGGTCAATGATCACCTGATGTTGGACCTGTAGATCTGATGGGTGTTGCAGAGAAATAAGGAGGACAAAACTCCGCTGGGAATGTGTGGTAAACTTCTTTGGTCCAACCCTCTAAAGTTGAGTCTTCATGCATCATGGTAAGATCTAATAGTGACAAGGGAACTTAATTAGAATCAAATAATGTGTTGTTACTTTGTTGTCTTCATAAAGCTGAATGTTTATGTTCTTATTGCAAGCTTCCATTTAAAGACTCCTCAAAAGAAGAACATATGAACTTTTTAGTTTTGTTGATAATTTGAATTTAATGTGTAGTGCAATGATGAAGACAGCTAAATATACAACCTTTCTTTCCTCACATGAATACTGTGAAGCTATTTGACCGTCAGGGAATATCAAGCTGTTTTCATCGCATGATTTGAAAGTGTAATGATTATCCTCAATGCTTAAAGTCCATACGATTTTGGCTTTCATAACACCACCTTCACATTATGTTCATTGATGTTAGCTGGCATCAACTGTCTAACCACCTGATGAAGTTGTCGCAACAGATGAATTACTTTTGTTGAGTCCAAATAGGTGGTAATTTTGCTAAAGAAGCTTGAAAGTGGCACTGCTGTCTGCGACTGTAAATCCTTTTGTCTTTTGCCTTTCCTTGACTCTCCAGCTACTTCAAAGCTTTCTTACAACAGAGTAAGATGTTTTGTATTCATTTCCATGGTGATCTTTCTCTAACCATGATTTGAAGTCTGACTTTTCAAGCCATTCAGCTTGAAAGAGCACTTTCCAGACACTGCTTGTGTGATACAAGTCCAGAAGATTTAACAGACTGTCAAATTATACATCTATGTATCAATTCTGTACTACTAATAACAGTCCAATAAATCTGAGGACAGTGACAAAATACTTGCTGAAAAAGGCAGCATGAAGATGGATCGAACATACGCAATCCTACAAACGTTTGGTTCAAGAGTTACTTTCCTTTGCTTCATTCAACAAATGGTAGGTACTGTCAAACTGATCAACAAACTCTGATATTTTAAAAACAAAAGGGCTTTTTTTTTTTACAAAAAAAATACAAAAAACCAACCTGGGCTCCATTTCCACCAAATTCACAAACTTTCACAAACCTTTCAACAGAGTCAGATTTCATGAACCTTCACGAAAATGAAACACCACCTGAAATTTCACAAACTTGTATGGTCAAACCTGTATACAGGTAAAATTACTACAGCAATTGCTTATATTATGAAGTGGATACTATGAGTAAACCATGAATAGAAAACTTAACTGTATGTATCTGACCACCATGGAAGGTATAAAGTAATATAAATGAGTTTTCTATAGTAAAGACCATACCTATACATAAAAAGGAACTGAAGCATCATTATTGATACTTACAAAGAGGATCAATTACAATGTTACTTGTAGGAAAGGCCCAAAGATGTTCTACACAGATAAAATTAGTAAAGTGTCAAGTATATAACTATGGACGATAAGACTAGAAAATATAGAAAATTTACCTGCATGTATCTAGATGTAGTGGAAATTATACAGCAGTAATAAATGAGTTTTCTAATTATCAAACACCATACCTGCACTTATTAATACGGTTATAGCAAAATGAATGGATGTCATCGCAACCCATGCAGGTATGTTCCAAGGATGGCCAAGTGCGTAAAGACGGTAGAGTGATGACAATGAAAAATCAGAAACTTTGTCATCTATGAAAGTTAGAAAAATTGGAAATTTATAGATATACTTCCCTTCGAAGATATAGCTCCTCCAACTTGTTATAATGTAGAAAACTGCTTGTGTGGATTTCGCACGGCCTCTCTGCCTGTAGAGAGCATGCATGTTATTCAGATAGATCATAAATAGTGACTGAAGAATTCACTGGTTTTGGTGCCAATCGTTGTATCAAGGGGAGGTCACACTATCTAACTTTCGCGTATGGGGGCAGATAACGTTCAGCATTTTAGCTAAAAAGTTTTAATATAGGGCTGGCTTTTTCAGTAGTAGCAGGTCTCCTAAGGTATTATGATTGGATAATGTATTTGAAAAAGAAATATAAAGATGTATTTTTCACAAGTGAAATTATAGGAATACCAAACAGATGGAAAATTAAGTTTCAGTATTTCACACTTAAAATATATACATGTAATAACAAATATTTATTTTGGGTCATCAGAATGATGAATCCATTATTGCATTAATTACATATGGTTATCTACATTATTGCTCCTGATAATGGTGTCAGATGCTGAGGCACTGTGTATCGCTGTCATCTTCATTAATTTAAAATCAGTCATTTCCTGAAAACCTCATTCACATTGTAAAATATCAAACTATTAATCAATGCTAAATTCATTGACTTGAGTAGTTCATGTGAAAATGAAAAATTTCATCACTTAAAGCTATATCAAAGTATGAGGTCCTTCTGATCAAGAAGAATTTTGCCGCAAAACTCAATGATAAAATCATTGCTCTTGATGACTTACTAGACCTGCCATATAATTAAGACACAGAACTGCAAATAATATCGACAGTTGTTTTGTGAACAATTTATTATTGCCAAATATTAATGTGCCCATTGAAATTTACTGTGCTAAATGGCATAAGGGTACAGACTGGAGAAAATACTGTACATACAGTATATATATGCTAAATTGCTACTGGCAGATTAATATGTTCTCCACTCTTATTGATTCATAATTAGAATGATATTTTAGAACTCCCAAGAATCACTGTGTTTAGTATCTTGGTTAAACTATAAATTCAAATTCAACACAACGAAATTAACCCAGAACTGAAATAAATTCCATGAGTTCCTATTTAAATATCTGTTATGTATTCAGATATAATTTGAATATTTACCTATGTTAATATACCTATCAAGTCCATTACATTTTCTTTGTCTACTTTTAGTATTTAATGAACCCCCTTTGCATAAAGCAGCATTGAAAACAGTGAAAACACACGTAAATGACAATTTTTAGAGGTCTTGCATAAACATGGCAGGAATTAAGGGTAGAGGAGATTCAGACCAAAGATAGAATGAATGTTGGAGTAATTTTGTCAACAAACACAATAAGACCTAAAGATGACAGATTAAAGGCAAAGAAGGCAGCATCTCACGTTTACTAATTCATTTGTATCTGGATATATTAATTGATTACATTAGAGCTTTGGTTGACTTTGATATAATAACTCATCCTATACCATTTTTTTAAACAACCTTCCTTATATCTAATCTTTCGATAGCACTTGAATGTCAGTAAAATAGAAATAATAATATGAGCAATACTACATTTCAAAAGGTAGACATTATTGTTACTTTATAAGTGGCTATTTGAATATCAGGTGAGTTAGCAGGTTTGAAGTTGTTTTATTGAACTGACATCCTACCAATTTTCAGTAGCAGCCATTCTCATCATGTTCTCAAAAAGCAAAACATTTCTAAGTTAAGATACTTATGCATTCTGTAGGTTTGAGTGCTTTTTGAAAATAAGTTTGAGAAGCAATAATTACTATCAACTGGTAAAGAAATTTATTTAAAAGCAGAAATGAACCACTATACATGCATTTTGTACACATAACCTTGCAGGTGAAAACACAGATTTTGCGTTTGCACAAGACAAATAAAGGGAAATAATAAAGGACACTTCTTTACTACATGTAAAATATGTTGAACATACATTTTCATTTTTCTGCTGACTTGTGTTCATTCCTCGTGAATCCATGGGTGGCTGCTCGTATCCCAAAGAATACTGATGCATTGCTGGATTATAACCACCCTGTTGCAGGTTCACTGTGTTGGGTGGGTAAGAATACTGTTGTCTTGTAGGCACGCATGTATTGATGGGATCTGAAGAGGCACTGGTCTGCACGGATGGAGGGCCTGTTCTGAGTTCAACTCTTTCATCGGAATCTGGCATGGTTGTTGCCTGTCCACTACCCTGGTCAACCATCTCATCATCATCCTCTGCCTGTGAATTAAAACTGAATTGTTTAAGATAAATTGTTCAATTAATGTACCATTTAAATTCTCAGTCACCGCTGTCAAAGCTTAAAAGTAACTTTTATAGGTAAATATAATTTTGAACTGATTCTATTGCTACAACTCTTCAGTCTTAAACCAAGTAAAAGAAGCAACTGATCAGCCAGGTGTTAGGATAATGTGACTGGGTGGGACATCATCCAACATGTCTGTGGCATGATGTCCCAGTGCTAGACATCATTATAAACTGCCACACTGTAGACATCATAGCGATATGATTGGAAAATTGTTAAAGCTACATAAAAATCCAAATCAAACATACATACTAAACACGGTTAAGAAAGAGCATGTCACGTCTCATCATGACAATATAGAATAGCACGAACTTTTTTCAACATACATAGCTTTCATTGTGACATCAGAGTATACATCATTCAATCCAGTTGGAACTGGATCACACCTTTAGATTGACTTCCAAAACTGTGTAAGTATTTTAATATTAAGTTTGCCATATGTCAGGGTGTGTAAATAATGACTTTCCAAAAGATGCAGGGGGATCTAAATAAAGAGAATAATCACCATTTAAAGGTAATTAGTTCAATCAAATTCTAAAAATCAGCAACTGTTACTCAAATAGTCAGTACTGAATACATGCATGACCTGTATGGCTTTTACTAAAAACTGAGTCATGATATAAGGACATTGGGTCTATCATAACAAATAATGAATTGTTATCAGTATGACAGCTTTGATAGTGACATCACAGAGAGACTTTCAATCCAGTTTTGTAATTGAATCATGCCTTAGCTTTCATTGTGACATCACAGCGTGACATTCAAACCAGTTTGTAATTAGATCACACCTTTAGGTTGACTCATTTCAAAAAGGTCCACATAATTTAACATTGATTTTGCTGAATGCATTTCTAGTGGTGTGTAAATAATGACCCTCAGAAGGAGGTATGTGTACATGAGGATCTAAATAAAATGAATAAGTGTCATTTAAAGGTATATGTAATCAGATTCTAAAGGTATATGTAATCAGATGACACCCATTACTGAAATAGGCAGTATAACCTACATGATTCACACGAACTCCTGTTTCAATCCCCTATCTATTTTAGCAAAGGCATCAAGGATTTAAAAAGATGCACAAAACTTAGTAATTTCACTCATCAGTTTATATATTATAACCTGATTTTTGCTAGGGGGTCCCAAACACAATCAACTTATTTGGCGTTTCAAATCCAACGTAAGCACTAGACGTCAACAGGCAGACAGACTCCTGACTGTACTCTTCTGACGGGCATAAACATATGCTTTCTTCAGCTGGTAATACAATTGGTAATATTATACTTACATTTATGCATCTCTTGAATTCCCTCAAAATGTGCTTTTATAGTTAGTTCTGCAAATCAAAATGACATTATCCATGTCATGGAAAAGCTGGTATAGGTATTAGTATTTAGTATTAAGCCTTAGGTAGAAAAACGAAATGAGTATATAATAAATAGGTTATTGCATTTGTATGGGAAAATATGAACTAATTTTTTTCGGAATAATAATGTGCTCCCAAAGTTGTGCAATATTACTCAGAAAAAAAATTGTTTATATTTTCCCATACAAATGCAATAACCTATAAGTTCGACTTTGTTCATCAACATGCATAACTTTCATTGTGAAATCACAGTGCGACGTTCAATTCGGATTGTACTGGATCACACCTTGAACTTGATCTCCACCAGAATACTTTAACATTGATTTGGCCATTGTCAGACAAAATGATCTTTCTGAAGTGAAGACTTCATTAATGAAGCAAGATAAACAATATTTTGGTCCAATACTTGGCGGAAAAGAATTGTTTGATAAAAGTGCTTTGGGTTTGATTAGTAAGTCTCTATCTGGCTCTGAAATGATATTAAAAGAATTGAAATTTTAAAAAAAATTGGAAATAGAGTTAAGAACGCATCAGCTTCAAAATGAAATAATGGAAATCAATAATCAGAAAGAGGAAAGAGAAAAACTATTGCAGAAAGAGGAAAAGGAGAGACAGAGACAGAGAGAGATGCAATTGGAGATGCAAAGAGAAAATGAAGAGATGGAAATACAGATAGAGATAAGATGGATAAATGTAATTCCTATCAAAAGAATTCGAACTTACTAGTGGCAAGCACCCACCCACCCTCTTTACACAAGTTCAGGTTTCGATGTTACCAGAAATATCAATGTAACTCCCCGCACTTTTCCGGAAAAAGAAGTTGATAACTTTATAATTATCTTGACTGTGAAAATGGCTGAAAATTTGAAATGGCCAAGACAGCACTGGACTTTGTTATTACAAAGTGTACTGCAGAGAATGTGATATTTACATTTCACTGTCAATACAGCAGTGATGATTATGATGTGGTTATGATATACATCTTACAGGGCTATGAGTTGGTACTGAGGCATATCGACAAAGGTTTAGGAATTGTAGAAAATAAACTGGACAGAACCATGTCAAATTTGCAAATCAACCATTTGATATGTCATGCTCTGCAAAGAAGGTTGATCGAGATTACGCTAACCTCAGAGGGTTCATATTAGTCAAAACATCAAGAAATTGCATCCACAATGATGTCAAAACCTAACTTGATGTACAAAAGTTGGAAACATTAAACAAATGCTACTCTTACAGCTGCTGATTATTCCTTGACTCCTTGAAAGTTTTATATGTCAGTAAGTCTTCTTCTCAACAGTTATCTGGTAAAAATCCATCACAGTCTCATACGAATACTTCCAAATCTCAATCTGGCACAACATTTTGAAATCAAACTTCTGATAAGACTGATCAGAAATCCGTATCTCTTCATAAGTGCACATACTGCAAGAGAAGGCACAACATTTCTAATTGCAAAAGACTGAAAAGTAAGAAACAGAATAAAGACAGAGTTATTCCATTGCTCTTATTTCTAAGAGGTCATGGTCACTGTCAGGTATTAAAAGTAATGTATCTGCAGAGTCAAACAAACCCTTGTCTGATTTTATTATGGAGAATTATGAACCATTCATATTGAAAGGTAATGTATCACTTGTTAGTGATTCTGAGGAGCCTATTCCTATTAAAGTATTAAGGGACACAGGAGCTTCTTGGAGTATTTTGTTATCAGTGACTTCTTTAACCATCAAAATAGGAATCTGGTTAATCCACTTATAACTGACAAGCCTTCTCTGGCTCAGAAAGTTGGACCTATTGAAAATGTAATCCCTGATTTATACCCAGAGCTATAGTGAAAAAAGCTCTCAGAATGATGTTGATCAGGAAATTATTCCTTTAGCTGACAATTATTGGTCAGTTTTTGATGACATCATATTTGCAGCTGGTATGGATCAATCCAAAGGTATTGATCACAATGATCATCTTTTTACTACTCATTCTCTTTATTCTAATCAGAGTGACAAACGACATTATCACTCATTGTCGAACATGAACGACATCCTGAGATCTTCTGTTGGTTTCAGATGGCTATTAGTGAAACTGAATCTACCTGTTTGTTATTTTCTTACCCGTACGAAATTTTCCACATGGAATGGATATGGAATCCATACGTACTTTTACAGAAATATCCATATGGACATTTCTATTCTATAGTTAAAGCACTCTTATGGATTTCAGTGTATCCATATGGAAATGTTATGGACTCCGTACATACTCCGTATGGAAAATCTTATGGAATATGCTAATTAGTCCATGAGATCTGTAGGTTGTCCATATGGAATAAAATTAAAATTCCATATGGAATTTGGCAATAATCCATATGGAATTTGTGAATAATCCATATGGAATTTGGCAATACTCCATATGGAATTTGTGAATAGTCCATATGGAGTTGGCAAATATACCATATGGAATTTGTAAATAGTTCATATGGAATTTGGTAAAAGTTCATCCTGTACAAAAATTTCCAGGCATACTTAAGGCGGATTTCAGACGGTTTTTTTTAAGTACTTTCTGTCTAAACCATAAAAAAATCTGCTTCAGATTTCTATTAAACTGCCTAATGATTCTTAGACATTATTGGGAATCAATGATGAATATTTCACCATAATTTTTAAAATGGATATAAATTTTATTTTGACAGACATTATCAAATAAGATTTAGGTTTTTCTTGTACTCATTTTCTTTCTCGCATACAAAGCCTAATCCATGATGGCATCACTTAAAGGAGACTAGAAATCAAAATTTTCCTTCTACGTATGTAATTCTCTACAGATTTTAATTCGACTGACATGTTTATAAATTAAATATCGTAAGTGGGTAGTGATTTTATTGCATGGAAGATACCACGATTCCGTAAATTGCCGAGTTTTTCCGAGTTTTAATGAGACGACAGATCACGTGGTACTGTGACGCAATACTAGCCAGTCCTCGAATACAAACATAAACATTGGCGAGCGAGGCAGACGGAAGGAGACCACATTTGGGTTGCACATTCAAAACTTGAATCTGCAGTCTGATATAATAGTTTATGTACTGTACTGGTCAGTGTTAAAAGAATTTTTTTAGGCACAGGCCCCGGGCAGGTGACTTAAATAAACTCAAGCCCTGACTGAAATTCCACAAGCCTGGACAGTTCATACCTGTCAACTCTCAAGCCGGGAGAAAAACCTCCTGATTTTGGGGGTATTTCCTCATCTACATCTCGATCTCGTAATATCTCTAAATTTTTCGCAGCGAAGTCCCGATAATTACATTATGTCTGTCAATTTTCATTTGTCAGATGAAGAAAAAACCAACCCCAAACCGTTTATAAATAGATATAACGTATGCAATCCACAGTCTAAGCTGCCACACTGCAGACATCGTAGTGATATGACTGAAAAATTGTTAAAGCTACGTTAAAAATTCAAATCACACGCACATACGTCTAAATCCGGCACTGGACGAAATAATTAATATCACACATTTTTTTTTTTTTTCTTCTTCTGTAAATAGAACGTGAAAATTAAACATTATCCAAGTAAATTTCAGATGTTTTTAAACAACTACAACAGTACTATAGTATAACAAAATTAAAAGAATACAATTGTCACCAATTAGCTTAAATGAATGATCACTGTGAAATTTTCTCTGCAAACAAAAATCGCATCTCCATTTCCGCCAAAGAAACTCGGCCAGTTAACACTTGACATTCCTCGACCGTATATGTAAAGTTTAATTACCATAATTAAATTAAAAGGAATAAAACAAAATATACCATGCAGTATATGTGGCCCTAAAGAACTAATTGTGAATAAATATTTTGTTCAGCAAACAGTGTTACATGCATTAAGACTTAAACCTGAAGTCCATGGCATCGTAAGTAACAACAAAATAGGCATCGTTTATTTTGGCAATCAACTGCTGGTGCTTACACACACGCACACACACTGTCGAACAGGGTTTCTTTGAAGTATGTCCGAAGGGCAGTCCTTTTCACAAGATCAATGCAAGGATGGAATATGTTCATCAGTCACATCGGCTTTATTGTGATGTGATGTGATTTTGATTTTTAACGTAGCTTTAACAATTTTTCAGTCATATCGCTACGATGTCTGCAATGTGGCAGTTTATAGTTATGTCTAGCACTGGGGCATCATGCCGCAGACATGTAGCATGATGTCCCACCCAGTCACATTATCCTGACACCAGGCCGACCAGTCCTAACACTAACCTCTTAATGCTGAACGCCAAGCGAGGCAGCTGTTAGTACCATTTTAAAAGTCTTTCGTATGACTCGGCTGGGGATCGAACCCACGACCTCCCGCATCCGAGGCGGACGCTCTAACCACTAGGCCACCGGAACGGTCACATCGGCTTTATTGTTTGCGTACTTAAATCAAAACTTTAGCTATTTTGCAATTTAGCCAGAGCTGACCAGAATATGCAAAATGGGCTTGTCCTGGGAGAATAATAAGGCGTATCACATGGAGAAAAGGTACGTCCCATGGGCGCTCGCACATTGGGGCAAGGGGTTGGGTCAATAGTCCCCCCCCCCCAGTTTCTATTGTCAGCCATTTAATGTGAAACTTTGACGATTTTTCTTTTAATCGCTGTTATTTAAACTGCCCAAGGAATAATTTTATATCAGTTCCAATCATTACAGATTACCGTTTATATATACTACATGTATACAATGATTTTTTTTTAAATTTGTAATTTTTATAAGATTACTGAAAATTGTTTTTTCTCGAAACACGACAGGTTTAGAATATTATTTTTGGCAAAGCCTCCATTTGATTAAAATCAAATCTAAATTTCACCTTGGACAGTATTGATTTGATTTAGATTGTGCCGTGTTAAGGCATGCATGTCAACATCTTGAAAATACATTTACTAATTTCACCAGCGCGATCAAAGTTTCCTCAGGCAAACAATTTTTGTTTCGACAAGCCTGACGGGCACCTCATTTTGAATACAGGATGGGCCGGAACTAAAACCAGAGGGACCCAGGGTGTCGGGCTATCCGATTTATTTTTAGCACTGCTGGTGTAGATAAAAGATCTGTGAATTGATTGTTGCATTTTGTGGTCACTTACTCGGCCTTCTGCCTATTTTCGTAACTCGCACGTTCAACACTTTTCCCAGGATTTAAAATATTCAACGTTATGTCTGGAACAGAGCCAACTTTTTGTCTAAGCCTAGCATTTGCGTATCCTTGAGCTGCCATTTTTTCAGAATCCCTGTCGTAACAGTTCTTTGAGAAATGTAACGAGCACATAGGGCTGTATGGTGTTGCTTTGAAATCGACTCGTCTGTAATAATATATCCATTCTTTCAGTATGCCTTTATCTTTCGGAAAAGAAAAAAAAAATGTTGTCCACTGGCTTTTCTTAATGTTTTATTACACCCGTAAGCAACGCAAAACGGTATTGTCTTTTACTCTGGCAACTCCCACTTGGGCTGCTGGAGTCGCTACTATGACGTCACATCCCGAAAGTAACCGAATAGGCGCGGAAATTTTGCATACGAGGTCACGGAAATTCAGCTCCACGAAGATAGGCCAATATTTTAATATTGGCATTTCGGTCGCAGATGATACTTCAGAATAAGGTTTACTGCTATAGTACCTTTATTATTATCCAATATTTCCATTGGTTTCTGGTCTCCTTTAAGTCTTTTTCATTTCACTGAAAAGTCTGGTGAGATTTCACAAATATTTAACTAAAATGTTTGTGAGATTTCACTACAATTTTGATCATTGTATAGTATTTTACTGAAGTTTCAGAAGTTTTTCATACATTTCAGAAGGTTTCAGATTAATAATGAATATGACTTAAACAGGACTTTATTAACCAAGGTGATATTAAGTTTGCATGATTTTTTTTACAGATGTTGTAATTATATGACATCCAAGGCAAGAGATATGGGAGTTAATAATAATAATAAAATTAATAATAATAATGACTTTATTTAGAGAAGGTAACTTAATTGGAGAACTAATCTACCTTGAGGCCTATCTGTTATGTACAATATTTATAGTATATACAACATGATGTGAAGAATCTGGCTTGACACTAAATAATTAAGTGATTTTAAAAATCAAAGTATCAAGCCTAGAATATATGCACAGGCATCTGTGAACACATAAACATATATAAAATATTAATCTGCATTGAAAAATTCAACTGTGAAAATAATGCAAAATTACTGAAAAGCATCCATTTGAGACATGAAAAGAAATGCTAAAAGCCTGCTGTCACTTGTACTGCAGACTTGATTTTTGATTAATGTACAAACTATGATGCTTTTGTGGTCTCTTGAATTAGTCCTTGTTCAACAAGCAGCGTGACAAACGTTTATCATGATAGAAGTACTGTTATTTTACACTGAATTCCAACACACCTAGAATATTTAGATAATATACACAATAATGCCTCACGATATTGAACGATGATTCTACGTGGGCCAAGAAAATTCCGCAAAGATATGACCATTTTTGATAGACATGGGTATTTCGCAAGAATTCCACCAGTGATCTATACTTTGTCCTCCTTAAATGCATCCTGGAAATTAATCAGTTTTGAGTTATATAACTTGGAAATTATCCTGGTTCAATTCCTTGTCCTATTTAGCACGTTAGCCGCTACTGTAGAGCTGTTATGGCACAAAAAGCGAAATGCTAATCCTGGCGTTTAGTTTTCACACACACTGACCAATTACGCTCCCATCGACTTTGATTCAAGCTATTCTCTTTGCCGCACATTTTTCAAATGGTTATTCAAACTCGTATCCCGCTCAAATCGCCATGTTTAGCATTCCCGTCAGTTTCCGTTACGCAACGACTCATTGGACAAGTACAAAATTTTGACCAATCAGAAAGCTCTTTACATTGATCACCCTTTAAATAATAAACGGAACAAATACTTATTAGAAAGCCCGTTGCGGAATGGGACCGGATAGAGCATTATTTTTAAAAAGTTTCGGAGACGATATTAAAAAAAGGGTCCATATCGAGGAAAATCAGATTCAGGTCAGGAGAAAAGCGAAATTCTGATTCAAAACAGAAAACAAGAAAACTTGTTTGAGGGCAGTTAAATCCAGTTTAAGTTTAAAAAAATACAACAACAACAATAACAAAATTTGATAAAGAAATATAATACAGAAAGATGTGGAAAGAAGTTATTGTTCCCAAAATAAACAATACAATTACAGCTATCAGAAACAGGGAATATAAATGCTGCTGAAAATCAATCAAATTGTACAAGAAACAAAAATAAATTTTATTATATCTTATTTATATTTTTTTAAACTAAACTTTCAGTGATTTTTCAATCACAAAATATCACTATATTTTTAGAATTTTTGACAAACTCTCAGTGAAAATTCAATAAAAAATTCCCACTAATATTTTCAGAAATGTTGGCAGAATCAGTGAAATTTCAATCACAAAATTTCACTGATATTTTCTTAAGTTTTGGTAAAATCTCCTAAAATACCATGATTTTACTGAAAATGGACATTTGAGTGAATGTCAAGAAATGTTCATTGATTTTGCTGAAATTTAAGTCACATTTTCACTAGGGCATGATTTTTGCAGAGCATATTTTAATAGGAAGCCAAAAAAAATACTTTTCAGAATAAACATTAGATCAAGCCTAAAATCCACCTTGCACCAAAGATTCATCTATGCTTGTATTTTAATATTAAATTTCTGATCATGTTTACATTTTCCCTACTTTTTTGGTCATGTCTTTGTTTTTAAACATCTGTGGAAATAAATTAAAGAAAACTGACATACATGTGTTTCTTAAAATTTATGAGTATATATTCATCCTTCCACATCAGCTACACTGACATATAAAGGTACACAAACTCCCACCAACATTTCTATTTTAATCAGATGGTTTAGTTATTAAGTCTTCAGAGAGTATTTTCCATGATGCTATAACACACGAGCCTGATTTCCATATGGAAAAAAGTGCTTATGGATTAAAGTTGCAACTTTATTCCATATGGAATTTTCACTTGCTGTGAAGTACTTATGGAATTGATATGGAATAAATTGTCTGATTCCATAAGTTTTTCAGTCCATATCTATTCCATACAGATTCCATAAGTATTCCATACGGAATCCATAAGAAATTTCTGTATGGGTAAATATGGGGTCCTTATGAGAAAATGGAGACCACCTGAGGTACCTGCTGGTGAGGAGTGGCCAGTGAGCTATCACATTGTTGTTACTATGTCATATCGAAAGGAAAGTCTTTGTCTAGCCCATGAAACTCCTTTGGATGGTCATTTTGGTGTCAGTAAAACTTATCACAAGATCTTGAATCATTTTTATTGGCTGAAAATTAAGTGATGTTTGTAAATACTGTCGATCTTGTCACACTTGTCAAATGGTAGGTCCATCTGCATTGATGAATGACTTAGCAGAATAATGGTAGACTGTGTCAGTCTCTTATCTAAGACCAAGCCAGGCAACCGATACTTGTTAGATCATAATGTGTGCATTTACAATATTCCCAGAGGCAATTTCTGTGATGAATATTAAAACTAAAAGCATAGTCAACGCTTTGGGCAAGCTATTTTTTGCACAATTTGGCCCTCCCAAATCAGTCCAATCTGATCAAGGGTCAAATATTATGTCTGGAATTTTCCAGCAAGGTATGCATGAATTAGGCATCCAGCAATTGAAGCCCTCTGACTATCACCATGAAAGTCAAGGGACGTTAAAAGATTTCATCAAACTTTGAAAAGCATGATTCATCATACTGCTTTGATACTGGAAAAGACTGGACAAAGGTGTTCATTTGCTGTTGTTTGCTATTAGGGATTCAGTTCAAGATTCTCTAGGATTTAGTCCCTTTGAACTAGTTTTTGCACATACTGTCCATGGACCATTGACGTTTTTAAAGAAAAATTCCTTTCAAATGAAGATTTTGATATTATCTTCTTGACTATGTTTCTGATTTCAAATATAAGTTGTGAAAAGCTTGTGAAATAGCAAGAACTAATCTTCACTCTACTCAGTCAAAAATGAAATTTGGCTACGAAAGAAATACAGTAATACCTTGTGCATTCGCGTTTCTGGATTCGCGAAATTTTCATTGGTACCCTCTATGTACATGTTTTCTTTATTTTATTGAATTGTACCTTTGTTATGTGACTTCTGTGACATATGAAGTTTACCTAGTTTACCTTCCTGACAATGACAAAGAAAACGTCAGTCATTAAGTTTACAATCCCATTCGTTACTTGGTTTTACCTTACTGTGAGTGCAAAAGAAAACAGCAGCCAATGAATTAGTATATGGGTAATATTAGTATACATGTACCGTACTGTAAATGCGCTAGTGTGGCAAATACCCATTAGGCGATACTGTACTCTATTTTTACGTCAACCATTTATTTCTCCTTTTAAGGGTAATGTATTAAGCTAACTTTTAAATGCAATTAAAGTGCTTTTGGAGCATGATTTGGGTCATATTTAGGGTTTAAACCCTAGAAATAAGCATTTATTAGCATTTTTAGTGACTTGTACCAAACGTTCGCGATTCCTCCTGATCCGCGACTGGTTCTGGAACCTAACCTCGCGAATGTTTGAGGTATTACTGTACCAAGGAAAAGAGTTTTCAGTCTGGTAGAGTTCTGTCTCTTTTGTCTATACCTCAAATTCCTCTTCAGGCTAAGTATTATGGTTCATATAGAGTTGAAAAAAAGTAAGTAACTTAAAATTATATCACTAATACTGCAGGGAGGTGAAAACAAAAACAACTTTGCACTAAAAAAATGTAAAATGAGTATGTTGGCAGAGACAGCCCCTTTAATCATACAGTCGATTAGTTGTATCTGTCCTACTCTGTGATGATTTAAGCGACTGTGGAGCAACCGATCTCCAGAATTCAGATATTTAATTAATCTGGACCAGAAACATTCACATCTGCAGCCAAGAGAAAACAGTTAAGAAAAATAGCTATTATTTGAAGATGAGCACTTGTTTCCAAATGCTCTTACAGGAACAAATACAATTTACCATGATGCTGAAATTGCAGATTCCATACCTGTGAAACAGCATCTGTACAGGATGAACCCTCTCACACATGAATGTTTGAAGGAAGAAATTCAGTATTTGCCATAGAAGGTTTGCATAGAACCAAGTAAAAGTGACTTGAGTTCACCATGTATTCTTGTGCCGAAACCAAATAATACTTTCCGAATGTGCACCAACTATAGAAAAGTAAACAGTATGACCAAAACAGATTCATTTCCATTGCCAAGAATTGATGACTGCATTGACAGAATTGAAATGCAAAATATGTCACCAAGTTTGACTTTTGGAAATGATTTTGGCAAATTCCACTGATGAAAAGGGCAAAGGTAATTTCAGTATTTGTAACTCAAGATGGACTTTATCATTATAAAGTGATGCCATTTGGGATGAAAGGTTCGTCTTGTACATTCAACGTTTAATAAACATGATTATATCAGGTCTTCATAATTGTGATGCTTACATCGATAATGTCATCATCTACAACGATACTTGGAAAGATCACTTGGAAACAATTCAGAAGTTTTTTGAGATACTCAGTGATGCACATTTGACAATTAATTTATCCAAAAGTGAGTTTTGCCCTGCTTGTGTTACATTTCTAGGACATATCGTGTGGCAAGGACAAGTTCAAAGTATAGTCAGAAATAAAACTGCTGATGGGATTTTTTGGGTATGGCTGGATAATATTATAGGAATTTTTTTCTGTATTCTCCATAACTGTAGAACCCCCGACCAATTTGCTAAGTAAGAAAACCAAGTTTCATTGGCCTGAAAATTGTCATGAGACTTTTGATAAGTTAAAAGCCACACTAAAGAGGGCACCAGTTCTTTTAGCTCCAAATTTCAACCATTATATATATATATATATATACATATACACACACACATATGTTATGGCTCTATGGTCTTAAAGTAAGTAGTGGGAAACAGTGAAACCAAAAAATTTGTAATATTCAACAAATGATTTACTTGTCTAGAATAGAACATGAAAATTTAAAAAGATTTACAACATTGTGAATTAAATCCCAAATAGTCATAAAAGTTCTATCATAAGTCCAAATGTGTAGAGTTCAAAATGAATTCCAGTGGTGATCAAATGGATTCCAATATTGAAAGTGTTGATGTTCCAATAGCCTTAAATGTGCTAATTTACCAAGAGTCTTGATGTATCACAATGATTTAATCCAAAGAGTCCTAGAATGAATTGATGACAATCCCAAAATAGTGATTTAGTCTGAAAATACTGAACACTTTGTAATTTCAGTGAATAATTTAAATAAATATATCCTCTCACATTAGAAACTAAACACAACGATAATACTGATTCCACATCAGATGTTAAGGTATGAATGAGTATGTTTGAAGTAAACAACATTACTATAAAAAGTTACGTCACAATGACATAACCAGGATAGGGGTCAACATCCTTTTTAGAACACCTCAAGTTGTCAACATTTCTGAAATTTCCAAGTGAAAACTTAATGTACTAAATTCAGATACAAGTAAACATGTTTATCTCCACTAACAATGTTCTGACTATTTAATTTATAATCACAGAGAAATATTAACTATGAATTAAGTTGTTTACAAAATAAATATCACAAGTCAGGGTAGGCCCTTTACTGGTTTACTGTCCAAGTTCATTCACACAATATAAACATACCTAAAATATAATAATGGAGAAAAGCTAACAAACAATACAAATTAAATATACATAATAAGTAGGATAAGATTTTTTCAAACTATTTAAATTTACTCAATAATTGTGATATTCAGAAAGAAATCATCAGGTCATGATGATACTGATTCACTCTATGATTTGAAGTTCATATTATCCCCGCCAGACACACAAACAGAAATTTAGATTTCACCCTTTGATTGAGATAACAAAGGGTATTTCGCTCTCATTGTTGAAATCCTATGAAGACCATATCATACTGCAGCAAAAGAAAAGTTAACATAACAGCAATGAATAAATGAAACCATATAGAACTAGCAATATGCAGTAAAATGGACCAGCACTTTAAGTAGTTCATGTATATATGTATCTCAAATGTCATGCCAGTTCTTTAGGTCCAGGTCAAACGGTTTCTGAGTAATTTTACTATCAAGACTAGAAATTGAAAAAGAAACAACAAAAGGGATTTCCAGAAGGTACTTATGCTCTTGAGGCCAAAACAATTTAGCAGACTCCAAAATAGGTACATTTATTGATTTTCTTTAACAAATCTCTGATATTTTGAGAAATTCAAAGAAACCAAATCAGAAACAAACATATTTTCTCATATCTTCATCTAAGCACATCACCTGTAGGTATAATACAGAATTTTGTCTTTGCGTTTGTCCTTGAACATGATATCATCGAAAGAAGAAAACTAAACTCAAATTGTGTTAGATAATATCATGATATATTTACATAATTAGTTTAGATAAAGCTATAATTATTTAAATTTTTCCAATAAACAAGATGGCGACTATGAATCCATGATGATGGCCGCATAAGAGGCATTTCCTTCTGAGTCAGTTATATATTGATATAATGGTTTAACGAAAACCCAATATTGAGAAGTAGCAATAAAAAGATCTTGTCGGGATGACCATCAAAGCAGCCATTTTGATTTTGATTCTGGTTCAGCTTTATTTTGACATAAGAAACAGATATTGAGAAGGAAGGAAGAGTTTTAACAAATGTAAATATATCCTTCCACTCAGGAGAAGTAGTTTTAATGAGATTTTTCATATTTTGGGAGGTTACATCATTATTGCTTTCATTTAGTGAGAAGTGTTTTAGAGAAAACTGTATGTTGATACAGCTATACCTTTCAGAGGAGTATTGATTCTGTTTTTTCAAGATGACCTCCATTACCCTTGTGTTCAAGGTCTGATCAGAGACATCATCATCCAAGATCAACTAGATATCATAACTAAACCCCTTATCTTATCAGCATATATTCATGAGAAGGAGTGATTACAAGATTTTCAAGATATATACCAGTTTGATTTACAACAAATTAGATATCACACAAAAAATGTCAATGAAAATCCCTTGTTCATATGACCTTATGTTTAATAGTAGCCATGACAAGAGTTACAAGATGACCGCAATATTAAAGTCTCATAGTCACCATCTTTATTTAGCATCATCTACATATGATACGAAGTCTTTAAGCACAAAAGACCCTTTTCAATACAACAAACAGTTCAGGAAAACAAGCAATAACACGAGTTTCAAATGGTACTAATGGCAGCCAGATCAGATGTCAGATTGGCACCATTGTCATTGTCATTAAATAGTTTTCGTAAAAGGTCTATTAGTGTAAACCGTGTGTTTAAAGATTGTCATGTGGTGGCCATCTTGGAATACAGATTGACACCATTTTCATAGGGACCCAAACTGACATCATAGGAAGTCATTAATGAAAACCCCATTCAGGATGTGACCCAATAAAATAATTTTTAATAAGTCAACATGTCCATCTGTTCATGTGGAATAGAGATAATAGCTGTCTCAGCCATGTAGATGTCCAAAAAGCATGATTTTAAAATAGGGCCAAATAGACCTCGAGATAAATTGTCTGTAAAACTTCATGGCAATCCTCCTGAAAATTTAAAATAAACTTATGCTAAAGGATCTACGGAATAAAAGAGGACCTACTACATGCCACTGAAACAGCTCTCTTGGTCTACAATCAAAAAGAGCTGGAAAATCGACACAAAAGTAAGGAAGATACCCAAATCAACTGTGACTGCTCACGAGGCTGACATCTGCCTAATAGCCAAATGCAAGAGAGATGCTATCCAGTAGGATGTTTTCTGTAAATATTTATTAGAGTACTGTTGATTGAATAGGTTAAAGAAACAAATGTTTAGCTGTTTCTGTTTTTATTTTCATTTTATCCACATTTGATGGCAAACCCGAATAATGTTTCCAATACCCTAAGACCTTCATATGCAAGCATGCTTTCTGTTAAAGTTTGAAAAGTGTGTTGAGGAGCATTTTGAAGTTAAAACTGTTTAAATGCTCTTCTTTTCTTAGTAATAGCAGTTACTTCTGGTGGTGGATCAGCATCACTGATATAAATTTGAATGCCCTTCATGACAATTTGGTCAAATAATGATAGGTTTCTTGACAAGAGGATTTTCCTATATTAAATAACAGTGGCTATATTTGATAGTAAAGCAATAGTTCTAGATTGCAAGATCATAAAGTCAGTATGCTTTTTTAAAACTTTGTTTCAATTATGTTAACTGTGGTTTTAAGAATAAAACTCTTAAAGGTACCATTTGTTAAAACCTGTTATCCATTTAAGAAAGGATATTTTCTGCCAGATTTTGTTAAAATCTGTTCAGTGGTTTTTGGGGGATGCTGTTGTTTTTCTATTTTAAGTAATAATGTCTCCCATTGATGGTGGATTGGTATTATTTACAAAACAACACATCATTCATGCAGGAGTGCTTACTTGTAAATCTTCTTGAATTCACTGAAGCAACCCTTAAGAAGAAATAGCTTGAATATTTTCTATTGTTAGTAACGTTAACCATATCTGAATGCAGATCAACGTCTTTTTTGCACAGATCTGAAAGTCTTTCAGGCCAGAATGTTTTGTGTCAAAATAGGTCACAATTAGTTGAAATTTGTTTAAAAAGAAGCCCTCTAAATGTTTATCCATTTTTAGTAACAGTTGCTATAATTTTTGATGCCATATCTTCATCATCTGTAATAACAAAAAAAATCGAATTGCTTTTATACTAGGATGATTTTTGTAAAATTCTAACATAGTTACATTCTGTTCAATAGTTTTGAGACTCTTCTGAAAGGTGTTTCTCTTTTAAGTAATGGCAGCAATATCTGAAGGCCTGATTTGAGCATATATGAAATACCTTCATAACGTCATGCTACTGTCATGGTTCTGTTGAGCGGCATTTTCTTAAGTAATTATCTAAGTTTTGTGTTAATATTGCTTTTGTATTGGCGGTCATATATTATGGGCATCAAATGAAGAAATTAAAAAGGCTGTAAAACCAGACTTTTTCTATAAATTATGTGTTTATTGAAAAAAGGGATTATTGAAAAGGAAGTTGTAAACGGCAATGTGAATGGACTATGCAATAAAGCAAAGGACTATAACAATAAATCACCTTGCCTTACAGCATGGTGAGCTAGAAAAGCATTATAATGGCATGAAAGTCTAATAATCTCTTACAGATTAGCTTGTAAATTATATTACCAAATAGGTTTAATTTAGATCCATAACTTTCTGCGTAGATATATTAATAGGATGTCTTTGAAGAAAGGTAACATCGCTACCCACTCCCCCATCCCCAGGTTAAAACAGCTAATAAACTAGAAATGTGTATGTAGAACATAGGCTACCCCATTGCCCATAAATCCAATTAAAAATCAAATTTTCTAATCAAAAGGAGTTATAATGCCATACAATTGTGACAAAAAACTGTGACAAATAGAAGTGGACCTAGGTATAATGTGTCCAATCAAATTAGGTCTTACTGTATAAATTCCTTCAAAAGTTTGTGAGTAAAAATTCAAGGGCAAAGTTCTAAATCAAAATGAGGCCATAACTCTGTAAACGTCTGCCAGAAAATTGTGATAAGCAAACTTGACTTTTATCTATTTTGTATAAAGCACTGTCATACATTTCATTCAATTAACAACTTATCTCAAAACTTTTGTTCGGTATCGAAATGAAAGGCAAAGTTATAAGGACAGGGTCCATAACTCTAAACACGTTTATGAATAAAAAGTAAAAATCAGACTGGAATGCATATTCTCTTAATACAAAACAAAGAACTGTATTTTGGTCTCAGTCCTTTAAGTCCTTGTAAAGTTACTGAGTGGAAATTGAAGGGAAGATTCTAAATGAAGAAGATGATATAACTTAGCGCAATTTTGTTAGAAAACATTGAATGCATACCTGTCATAGGCATTTTGTTGTGTAGCTTCGTATCAAATCTGAATTCAATCCCCAAATTTCTTCAAAAAGTTATTTGAAAGGAAAGTTCTAAGTCAAAATGGTACCACAAATCCAAAGCCTTTGTTGAAAAATGGTGTCAAGCAAAATAGATATAGGTCATATGCATATAAAGTCTCATATTAAAATTATTTAAATTCATAAAGTCCTTCAAAGGTTGTGTGAAGAATGCGAAATTAAGGAAGTAGATTTCAAAATCAAACAAGGAACATTATATCATAAACGTTTGCCAAAAAGAATGAATCTTTAACTTGATCTAGGTCTTCTAAATATAAAGCTCAATACAAAATTTGATTTATGTACAATATGTCCTTCAAAACTAAATGAATGGAAATTAAATCAAAGGGCACAGTTCTGTGTCAACATGGACTGTAACCCCATTAAATCTTGTCAGAAAACATTGAAAATGGAATTTGTTTTAGGCCTTCTTAACGTAAATGATCGTAAATTTAATTCAGTCCCCGAAGTCCTTCAAAAGTTACTGATCGGAAATGAAATATGCTATAAATGGGATGGAATGTGACAGAACATGATGGGAGGGACAGATAAATATAGGTTACACTACATGCCACTCCATATATATGGTTGGGTTAAGAAATCCAAAATGTTATTATGGAGTGAAGCTCTAATCAAGGTATTTACCTATGCATATAAGATATACCTACCACTTTTATTTAGTCTATGGAAAGTGGTTTTTCTGTAATCATGCTAACAACTTTTTTCACCAGTCTGATTGTCTCAGTCAATAGGAACTACTTTTAAAAAGAAGAAACTTTTGTTGTCTTCTGCTGTGCCTAACGGAACTTTTATAAAATCAGAGAACAACAATACAAACAGATATATATATATATATATATATATATATATATATATATATATATATATATATATATATATATATATATATATAAGCACAAAGCTGGCAAAAACCAAAAGTGTGTTGTCAGACCTGCATTCTTCAAACTTTGTCTAACGCTCCCAATCTGCCCCAGTTGAACTTATCAATCAGAACAAAACATTCATCAGTCCACAAGAGGATCTCCATGTAGTGTATAATTGCACTACTAATAGCAACACTTGCCATATGACAGAAAATACAAATTTCCACAAAAATCATAAATCTCATAGTCATTACTCACTTTGCTAGTGCAGCATGTGTACCCGGTATTTATAGTACCATTGTATACCACAGAACTGTTTCCAAATTAGAACTGTTGAAAGTTAAAAGTTACCCGTATAAATTATATTAGTTACCTATTGTTATTTTCATATGACAGCCATCGATTAAATGTGATAATACAGTAATAGTATCAAATGGTTTTATGTAGACAAGTCACCCCATCGCATTCATTACATTTTCATTTTAATGTGTGTTATATACAAACAATCGCATGTTGCCACAGACAATTATTGTGCAATACTTCTAACAAGTAACAAGGATAACTTTTTTTCCTAAGAACTACATATGTAGCTAGATTCTACTTAGATAATTATTCAGATTTTCATAAAAGAGTACAAGTCCTGATAACCTGTATATAAAGTGAGAGGCAATAATATAATCTGCCAACTATACTACAAAAATGTAAGGTTATTTCAATCTGAATGAAAAAGTGGGTGAGAAAAATTATATATGTTGGTGTTTGTACGAAGATAAAGAAATCCCAGTCACATGGTTACATTATTTGTCTCCCCAAGAGGCAGAGTCTTGTGGAGAGACAAATAATGTAACAAACTGACTGGAATTTCCTTGTGTCGGTGCGAACCCCACTATAGGTTCTATCAATATCATGACTGACTGATAAACAGTGTCGTTGGACCAAATGAAGATGCCACATAGTCATGCCAACCAGTAATGATATTTAAGCATCTTCTCAGCATTTAAGCAACACTCTAATTTGCTAAATCTGGGAAATATACCTTAGTTTCTTTCCACTCTTCAGGAATTTGACCAGGTTCAGGTTCAGTGATGAGAACTATACACTCTTTTGCTACTTCTTCTTCTTCTATGACGAAGTGTACTTGTCCTAAACGAATTGCATTTTCTGCATCTGCAATAAAGAAATGGTCTCAGTTAATAAATTGGGCCCCCAATCAAAACAAATATGAATTCCTTAATAACTTGATGAGAATAATTCTACAGGATTATGCGTTTCCACAATCATTAACAGGACCAATCTTTAGCACATGTCATTAAATTAAATGCCAAGAGAATCTTATTAATATGCATTGAAAATTTACTTAATTTAACCATTTGCATTTTTGTGTACATTTATTAACTAGATTTCATGAAATTCTCTTGAGATATGTGAGACTGCTTTCACTAGATCTATTCTAATACGTGTTTTGCTCTCATTTCTAAAAGTTAGTCTAGAAGAAGAATCAACTGAATGCATGAAAATAACACATCCTATTTGTGAGCCTTACTTTTACTATATACAGTCTCATTATATTCAGATGATAGCCTATTTTTTCAAACACATGGGTTGAATAAAACGAACCACCATCCAATGCTTCATTTTGGAATAGACCCTGTTTTAAGTTAAATCAGTCAAACTGACTTGCACAATAGTGTAAATGTCACTTATTGCAAAAAGTTCATTCATCAGTGCTCAAAGTAATTATCAGCTGGAATATTAATCACTCGACATGTCCTTGCGCAATGCATGAGAAAGATGGGTGGACTTTGTACAATTCCCAAGCTAATTAACATACAGTAATGAATCTTTGTACATTAGTCAGGCATTAAATACACAGAGTGCATGTTGCGTTCATCATTTTTTAGCTCAGTTGGCTGTAGGACCAAGTGAGCTATGGGGATGTCCCAGCGTCCATCTAGCATCATCATTTGTGAGTCCATTAGTCAACAGTAGCTTCTTACTACTCTTGAGTATATATTTCTAATCCCGTTTCAAAAGAAAAGTATTGATAAGGGTTGAATTTGGCCCCAAACCAGATTCAGATGAAACTCACACAGATAAATTAGGTCCCTCGCTCTTCGCTAAATATGAATTTAATTCTTATTCACCACTGCTTTCAAAAAAAGAAAGCAACCATTAAAAGCCAGGGCTATTCTCATCTGTTATGGGGCCTATCTTTGTGAATTAAAGACAATATGGCTAAGCCATTTTCAAGCCGATGACCTAACAAAATACACATAAGATTGTGCATTTGCATACAATATGTATAATATTTAATGACTGTATGTATGTGTCAGGCTTTTTGTTTTACAAGATCGTTTAAATGATGTGTCTATTTATGTTAAGTGTGGTTGATTACCTCCAACACTTATTTTCGTTTTCATTCAAAACATTAACTTTTGTTAATATCTAGGGCTGATATGCCTGACAAGATCCTGCTCGAATCGCCAGGAAATAACAAGTGATGTTATTCTTTGATAAAAAATGATTACGAAAATGACATGTAGACATTTTTGTTCATCAACAAAAACCAGATGTTGCTACAGCATATAATAAAGAATATAAGCCAAATGGTCAGAACATCGGTGACCAAAATTAAATTATCAAATGTGAAATAGAGCTGCTTATATTTATTGCATGTCCCTGACATACACTTGCAAACACACACACATTATATGATAAAGAGGTATTCCAAGCACTGACAAAAAGATGGAAAATAAATATTGATAAAAGTGGCTGACAGGAAGATAATGTAGTTTTTGCAGGTTCAAATCTACCCAAATAAATCACATTTTGTTACAACTGATAAAATTCAAGAATGTACTAAACAAAATATCATAGATCTGTATGCTACCTGGAAAAATGAACCCTACCAGTATGTCCACATTATTGAATTGCCAATAACTATTCCTGTCAGCATACAGATCTAAGTTTTTTTTGGTTAATATATCTTAAATTGTATCGGATGTTAAACCCACCCACCCCAAGAAATCTGACCTATTCTGGCAGATTAGACCCTACTAAACCTAAATTGTGGGTGGCTCAGTGGTTTAAGGTGTTTGCCTTTACAGATCACAAGCATCTCACTTCTGTTTGCTTGGGTTCGAGTCTTGGCTCGGCCAATGTGGGAATGTGAGAAATCTTCCATGTATCCTCCTATTGGCCGGTGTTTCTTTCATGGGTATTCCCGTGTTCTTCCTCCAGCAAATACATTGGCATATCACGTGATGTAAAATGATGTTAAACCCACAAAACCCTTCCCGTCATGCACTTTTGTGGCATACTTTATTATGGATCCTTTCTTATTTTATATAAAAATGTTCCCAGAATGAAGGTAAGAAATATAAAACAAAAACAATTGACAGCTTAACACAAATGTATTTGCTCCAGTGAGCTCTTTCTATAATTCCTCCATCATCTTATCAATGTCATTACTGTGTTTAACCAACTAAAAGTCATCATTTTATCATTTTAAAAAGAATACATGACATTAATCCTCTATATTTATTGGCCAATATAATCATCAAAATGGTGCAAGATTTTGTATTTGGAGAAATTAATGCCCTATATGATATATTTCTTTCAAGATTTTCTTAACTGTATTTTAATTTAATAATTTATTTAACTGTATATTTAACCTCTAGGAAATTTAAGTTATCAAGATCTATTACCATAGTGATTTCTATGTTTAAAATAATCCCAGGGCTTCCCACTTTTCCCCTCCCCTCCACCCAAACCCACCCCGAAAATGGACCTTAATGTTGCAATATCTGACAGGTGCGATATACTTTTGTGTATATATATATATATACATATATATATATATATATATATATATATATATATATATATATATATATATATATATATATATATATATATATATATATATTGTCACCTCATGGGTCTGGAAAATTACTCAGGATTTTAGCTTTCTTTTTCACAATTGAAACTACAAGGGTTCAACTAACTCTAGCAATAGAGATAAAACAGCAAAAAAGAAAGATTAAAAATTCAGGACAGATTTATTCAATAATTTCTCATCTGTAAAAAAAACTACACCCTTTTTACCAGTTTACAAATTCAAATTTGACGTACAGAAATATACCAACCATAGTGGATGTATCTCGATTATCTAAAGAAGTTCATAATTTACTAAAACTAAACCTGATTGTTAAAAATATAATGTGAGCAAATTATATGAGAACTTGTAGTCTAAGTTTCAAATTATTCTTCAAAATTTCATCCATGAAATTTTCCTTTTTCAAAAATTACCTCTCTCATTTTTCCTGACTTAATCAATCTTTTTCTCCAATCTTTATTCTAGGTCCTACCCCTATCTGTCTCCAACTTGGAACAACGACACTGTTTATATATGGGTACTGCAGTTGATCAGCCAATCAAATCGACAGTAATACACACAAATCAGTGTTTTAATTCTTCTAATTTAACATAATATCAGACAGCATGATCAGTCATAACAAACCTACCCGAATATATGATTCTCATCTTCGAATGTTTGTGCAGGTAATTTAATTTTAAGTTTGGATGACATTCATCTTTATCTTCAATGTGCATTTACATTACATTTACATTTATTATAACTGTAAGCATACCCACGGTCCACTTTGTAGAAACCTTACACAAAGTCCCCTCTTCTTGCAAGAGGTTTGTGGGTTGACAGATTGTACCTTCTTTCAAGGTGTCTGCTTAATTTGGTTCTCATTATCTAAAGGTTGACCACCCTCAATGTTATTGCCCAGTTCGAGTAAATATAAATATAAGTGGTAAAACTTAAAGGTGGAATAGATAAAGATCTGAGCAGAGATATAGAACAGACCAACACGAGCCCCTGTACATGTAAACAACAATTTAATCAATTACATAAAACAAGTGTGAGAATTTGTTACATCAGGAATATACTCTGCTTCTTTAATAAAACTTTCACCAAATTACAAAGAATACAAATATATTTAAATAAACTAGCTGATCTGTTTTACTGATAGAATTAGTTCATCATAGGATCGAGTGAACAATCGAAGTCAATGCCTTGTACAATTGCATAACCTGTTCACTCCACTTCACTGTAGCTGTTCCTTCGACTTCCGTTGGTCTTGCCTCTTTCAGTCCTCACTCTGTGCATAGCATGTAGATTCACTGATACCTGGATCTCAGGATAAGTACATCTCATTATACATCTCAGAGTTAATACATCGCAGGATACATCTCAGAGATAATACGCAACAGGAGCTATTTTCTCCCTTTGAGCTTTCAATGTTCCTCGCTTCTATCGCCGAATTTGTTTGATGGTTTCCCTCGACAACAGTCCTCTTGGACAACAGTTTTATGAGAGAATTTCTCCCAAATTACTTTTGGAGTCTTCTTACACTTATTTTCTCTTGCAGAAAAGCTTAGACTGATTCAAATTTTCGATGTGGCAATATTAAAACTAGGAAATTTAGTGTGGGAAACACACCCCTTATTTAGCATAACCAATTAGAATCAAATATATCTGCTGCCTTTTTCCAGAGGCGCCAGAGTCATGGTCAACTTGACCTTGTAGTTTGATTAGCAGAGTTCTGCAATCTTTCAATTTTGACATTTACACTATGAAATCGAAGTTAGCTTTTATCTCCTCCAGTCTTCTGTTGGCTAAATAAACAAATGCTTAATTAAAAATGAAATTCCCCCCTTGAAAAGACATTACCAGCCATGGCAGTATGGCGATTTGATATGTGCCTGTCCCCATAAATCTAATTAATTGTTCCATGGTCTCAAACTAATGTGTTCTTCACAGATTACCAGAAATTTTCCCCTTCACAATAACAAATGGAAAATATCTGTTCACAAAATAATACATAATTATATGTTGCATCATATCACTTATAGTATATTCCACACATGTAAAAAAAATATATTAATGAAATACCTGTATCAACAATAACATGAAATATATTTATGTATAGATTTAGGGACACAGTTTTTGTTTATACTGTTTATACTGAAATCATTCAATACATGCTTTTTACATATATTATGGATACAATATTTCATGCTTACCTACATTAAAAATTTAAATAACACATAAACAAAATATTATCATTTTGTAATAATAAATGCCAATATTATACCTTAATAAATAAGAGTTCTTTGTAAAGTTACACTGATTCCAGAAGTTCATAGTTCATCAATCAATCATATCCACTTGAAGTTACGCAATCCATTAACCCATTGCTGTCCTTCTGAAAAGTTATGAATGTCACTTTTAGGGGATTAATCCCAGGAAGAAGATACTCTTGATGAATGTCCACACTGTACAGTTCAGGGAGAACTTCAAGACAGGAACCAGTTTTCATGTTTTCAACTGTTGTCATACATCAGTTTCATAAACAATACCCCGACTCAAGCATCTGATTCATTTTCATTATGATATCTGTTTTCATGTCATCATTTTCAAAGCAATATTCACTTCATAGGAAACATTATACCTCAAGCCTTAATTCATAATCAGTTTCAAATACTTTTCTCCAAATCCTTTCTTTTGAAACAATTTAGATGAAAATTTGTATCTGTTTTCAGAACTATACAGTCCGTGACTGCATAAAGCCCTGATGGATTAAAACCTGCCAGATTCTTACTTGAATATCAGTCTGAAGTAAGTAGTATGACTAAACTGGCACTTAAAATAAATACTATTTTAAATAAAACCTAGATTTGTTAGAAATTTGGTATTAATATAACTCTGTACCTATATATATATATATATATTGTTCATGGGTACATATGGAGTCTATTCTCTTATGTTCTCTAATCTTTCCTCAACTAACTGGATGAGTTCCTTAACATTATAAAATCTAGCTTCTAACAGTATCTCTAGTAGATCTTTGGTTTCTTTTGGGAGAAGACCGATTGGAAAATCTGGTGCATTTCTTATATAGTTTAATATTACCCTAAAATGATTTGGATCTCAATTTAAAACAATATGGGATTCTGTTTTCCCTCATTTCTGGTGTCTATATCTGCTAGTCTTGTATTTTCTATTTTGTTCAGAGTTGTTCTTGTTGTTAAAAATTTTGTTCCCCCCACATTTAGATTTATCAGATCACAATTGTCATTATTCTCTTTTGATTTTGTGGATTTTGGTTCATTTCATGGCTTTTCAAATTTTCTTTCTCTATACTTGGAGTTGCTATCTCCTTTCTTTCTGCTCTTTTCTTTCTTCAGTTTACCATTTTCTATCTGTCCTACTGACTTTCTTTTTCCTTTCTCTTTCTTTTGACCACTCTAATGGCCTAGTGGTTAGAGCATCTGCCTTGGATGCGGGAGGTCGTGGGTTTGATCCCCGGCCGAGTCATACCAAAGACTTACAAAAATGGTACTAACAGCTGCCTCACTGGGCATTCAGCATTAAGAAGTTAGTGTTAGAACTGGTCAGCCTGGTGTCAGGATAATGTGACTGGGTGGGACATCATGCTATATGTCTGTGGCTTGATGCCCCAGTGCTAGACATCACTATAAACTGCCACACTGCAGACATTGTAGCGATATGACTGAAAAATTGTTAAAGCTATGTAAAAAATCCAGATCACATCACATCTCTTTCTCTTTATTCAATTTTAAGTCTTGATTTTCCTTTTTAATTTTTTCTTTCTCCAATTTCTCATTTGATACCCTTTCTAGTGTCTTCTCTGTTCCTCTTTCTTTTCCTTTCTCTTTCTTTTGTGTTAATTCCTGCCCATTCATTACTGCTTTGTCTGTACCCAATTTTTCATTTTCTACTTTTCCTGGACATTTCTCTAATCCATTTCTCTGTTTCTTTGTTGAATGTTAGTTTTGCTGTATTAATTTGCCATTCTCTTTCTTCACTTCCCCAATTTCTACCCTTAGTAGTGACTTATCTTTATCTTTATTTGATATTAAATCTTGTCCATTTCTGCATGTTTTGCTCTTTTCCAATTCTTCATTCTCTTTCTTCCCTAGTGTTTTCTTTGTTCCTTCCTCTTTACTTTCTGTTAATTTTTGTTCTATCATTTCTCCTTTATCCTTCTCCAAGTTTACTTTTTCCACCTTCCCCAATACTTTTTCTTTCTCATCTAGTTTCTCTTTTCCTCCTTTATTATTGATGGTATTGTTAAATTTTTTAATGGTTCTTTGAAGTATATGTCGGGTTCTTCTAGATCTTCAAAAGGAATTTCTTGAGTCTGTTGTTGCTCTTTTCTTTGTAACACTGCCTTTTCTCCAATTTCCAGTAAATATTTTTCATTTTCAGATGAGGAAGTCCAATTGTTGAGCGATGAACTTGAAGAGGTTGATGATGACATAGAAGATATGGATTTCCTCGAGGGTGAAATACTGCTGCTTCCAATCTTTCCTGGAAAAACAGGCATAGGTAATGTTCTATTTCTCTTGTATTGATTGTAAGGTAGGACTTGTGTCTTGTGGGAGGTGAATTTCTTACATTTTTGCACAAGGACAAGATCAGACGTGTTTTTTTATATTCTGCGGCTGGCTGCTACACTACTGGCCTTGAATTTGGAATTAACATGCCGGTACATCAAAAGAAGTATTATTTCACAGTTTTTTCCTCTCTGAGGACAGGTATTTCTTTTTATTTGCATTTTTCATAACATTTGCATCATACACATTTTCATGCCCAAACCGTTGTGCTTATGCACACATACAATTTCACATCACATTAAAAGTCCTTGTTAGAGCTATTCCTTTAAATCAAATAAACACTTGAAAACATGGCTACGGCCACAAATATGAGAGGAGAAGCTTTCCTCGCTCAGTATTTTATGACTGAAGAGAAGGAAATTGATGTGGGAAAGTTAGTCAAAGCTCACAGAGCACCATGGGTACAGGCCCTTGACCAAATATAGCTGTCCCACATTGACTCTCATGATAGACCTGCTAGTATACAAATAGTAATGGCCCTGGCTGCACGAGGTCTTCAAGAGAAGATGGACAATTTTCATGCTATAGGAAAAGGGATATCTCTCATATAAAATATCCTAAGGACAAGGAAAAACTGTTACCAGAGGGTAACATTATCATATATGAACAGGTAGTAAAAGTGACTAGGCCTCCGCCTATCACTAGACTGTTCGTAAAGAAGTATGTTGACATGTATATCTTGAAATTTCCACATGAGATCCCTCTTTCAATATGCAAGGAAGGTTTCGAACAGAGAACAAAAATTAAAGCATTGGAAATTAGACGGGATACATACAAAGCCATCCCAGGCTTACATAACAGAAAAATCATCATAAAAGTTGATGCAAAAGACGCGCAAAAGATACCAGAATTTTTCAAAATTTTTGGTATACCAGTATCCACCTGGTTCTACAACTGTCACAAATATAGACCATGTACCAACTGCAACAATATAGGGCACAACAAATGGAAGTGTCCTAACAAAAACAACACTAACACTACAAACCAACAGGACCCAAATATACCAACAACATATGCTCAAGCTGTAAACAACAACATGTTTACAAAAAACACGGATCATGAAGACACTGACACTGAAGAGGAGATGGAAAATTCATCTCCTCCACACTCAAAATCTAGAACACCATCAACATCACTAGCTATCTCCCCAGAGAGGCATGATGTTATGCAAGAAGCAGCACAAGCTATCACTACAAAAACTCCAGAACTGAAAAAACACAAATCAACACAACAATAACACTAGAACCTGAAAAAATGCAGCACAACATAACAACAACACCAGAACCTGAAAAAATGACAGAAATTACAGGGACACCCAACACTTCACCCAAAAGAAATGGGAAAAAAAGGAAAGCAAGCACACAACAGGCTAATCAAGCCAAAAAACAGTCACAACAAAAACAATCCAAACAAGACTCACCCAATACCAAAATCATCAAAAACATACTTAAGGAACTATCCATCACAACACCAGCTCCACAGAGCCTGCAACTATCAGAAGACAAAACAACAACAACATTAACATAATGACAGCTACAGCACCACCAACACCATTACCAACCAATACCTGTACACCAACACCAATGACTCAAACTCAGCCTAAAGGAAACCAAAACAAAAAAGGAAAACATATCTTTACAACACCCCCAACAAGCCCCACAAAAAAACAGAAGGAAAAAAAAAACAACTAACTCTGAACAACAAAAAAATCCCCAAAACAAACCTGAAGCAGTAGTATCTAATGAAATAAACAACAGCAACAACATTGACAACAAAACAAACAACAACAACTCTAACAACAATGCTGACACTAAATAACATGTACAAACACTCCCTACTCAAAAATATTATTACTTTAGACCATTTTAACCCCTTTTTTGGAAAAGATGGAAGAAAAAATCAGACTAAACATTTTATCTCTCAATTGTAATGGTATAAACAATACTAAAGCCAATAAAATCTTAGATCTTGCCAAAAATTATGACTTAGAATGCTTACAAGAGTTACATCAGATAAAACCCAAAACAATTAAACATTTAGAAGACCAACTTAATGCCATCTTCTTAACTAATACCAACATATAAGACATTATGTTCAGGAGTTGGTATAATCATTAATAATAAATGGTTAAAAACTAAGTGGAAATTATTTAATATTCCAATTGAATTGAAAGGAAGACTGATACATTTAGTTTTTAATACTCTTCATATTATGCCCCAGCAAACAAGAAAAAGACACTATTCTACAATCAATTTATGAAATATATGCAAACATACAATAATGAAAATACTGTCATCATAGGTGATTTTAATAACATTACCCAAGAATGTGATAGAACTAAAGGCATTACAATGTGTAATAAAAAATACCTGAAACAAATGCAGGAATTCATAGTAAACAATAATTTAACTGATACTTTTAGACACAAATATCCCAAGAAAAAAGAGTATACATACAAATATAGGGATGAACAGTCCAGGATTCACAGAGCTTACATTCATAACAGACTTATTCCGAATCAGGATTTGATATGGACCATTCCATGGGCTTGGTAATTTTTTATTTAACCCAATTTTTCTGATTGGATTGTAATAAGAAACAGCATCACCTTCTTTATATTTATTAAAATTTATTTTTGTGTCATAGTTTCTTTTCATACATTTGCTAGAGAAATTCATTCTTTTTCTTGCAAACTCGTGTACTTTTTTAATTTTAAAGTCAAGATTATTTGCATACTCTGTTTTTTATCTTTCTTCATTATCTTTCTCATTTATTTCAGGTTTTCCGAGTACCGTGTCAATGGGAAGAACTATTTCTCTACCAAATGTCATTATACTGGGAGTTATTCCAGTTGATTCATGTACTGGTTATCTGTTTGCCATCATCACCAAAGGCAAGATTTCATCCCAATTATCTTAATGGGAGGACACAAATGCTGAAAGCATGTTATAAATGGTTCTGTTAGCCTCTCTATCATGCCATCACTTTGCGGTCTGGCAAATAGAAGTTCATGTTTTCTCAATTCCAAATATTATACAGATCTCTTAGAAAATTTCTGACTCAAAGTTTTTTCCTTGATCTGTGTGAATAAGAAGAGGTATTCCAAATCTTGTGATAAAATTATCAATCAATTCTTTTCCTGTAGTTTTAGGATCAATCTTTTCTACTGGGTATGCCTCTGTTCATTTGGTAAAATAATCACCTATGAGCACTATGTATTTATTTCCCTGTTTGGTCCTAGGAAGTGGACCTATAAAGTCAATAGCCACCCTTTCCATAGGAGAACCTACATTGTAGGTTTTCATGGGTGCTTTTGGTTTCCTAAGGGAAGATTTTCTATAGGCACACACATCACATTTCTTGCACCAGTTTTCAACATCTTTATTCAGCCCATACCAAAAGAATTTCTGTCGCACTTTTTGTAGAGTCTTTGCAACTCCTAAGTATGCAGCTGTGACACTGTTATGTACCTGTGTAAGTATACAGCTTTTTAAGCATTCCAGGACAACCGTTTGCATGGTGACTGTCATTCCATCAGCACTTTCCCATTTCCTATACAAGATATCATTTTCTACTACAAAGAAATCAACCTGTTTCCAGTAGTATTTTATTTCAGGACAGTAATGTGAAATATCCGACCATTCATATTTCTTTTCACTTGTCACCATCCCCTTCACCACTTTCAGAACTGTATCATCATTTTGTAAATGGGGTAATTTGGACATATCCAAGTTGTCCATGTCATCTTTTGACTGATAAGTGATATTTCTCTCTGTACTTATGCTGCTATCAGGAGACAGGAGTTTCTTCCTAACCTGTTTTGTAACATAACAGAGTTTATAACTTATACCCTTTAAGTGATTACAGTTTTCACTCAACACTCTTGGTTTTCATCCATGTGGAATCTCTGACAGATTTCTTGCTAGAGTATTGTCATTAAACGAGTGTCCAATTACCACAGAACAGATAGTCAGAATGAAGCAAATAGCAGATATTGGTTCTATGGGGAGTAGGCACAGTAAAAATATTGTGATAAGTGATATGAAAATATCACTTTTATATAACTCTTTTTTTTTATCTCTTTGTTCTTTGAGTTTACATGGAATGGAATAGATAAGGAACCTATATGATTTGGGAGCTTAGAAATACAAGCTACCAGTTCTATCTCTGATTCACTTTCCGCATAATTTTCAACTCTTTCAGAATAGGTACGATTCATTTTGACACATGGATGTCTTGATAACGCATCCGCATTAGAGTGCAATCTGCCAGCCCTGTGTATAATCTCAAAATGATAAGTAGCCAGAAAAGTTAACCACATGGCTAATTGACCTTCTACCATTTTTAAATTTATCAGCCGTTTCAGACTTCCATGATCAGTTCTCACTGTGAAATTCTGTCGATAAAGATAGTGATGCAAATGTTTGACCGCATTTACCACTGCAAGAAAGTTCTCATCTTGTGACACAATATTTTCTTTCAGTTTTTGAAAAACATTTACTAAAGTAGCTAATTACTTTTCCTTTTCCATTTTGGATTTGGGTGAGTATTGCTTCTTGACCCACACTTGAGGCATCACAGTCTAAAATAAATTTGTCATTTTCAGTAGGGAATGCCATGATTGGTGCATTTATCAGTGCATGTTTTATATCCTTGAAGGACTGCTCACATTTCTCAGTCCATACAAATTTTCTACCCTTTTCAGACAATTCATGTATAGGTTTGGCCAAAGTAGCAAACTGATAACATATGATCTGTAGTAACTTGCCAAAGAAATGAAGCTTCTAGTTTCTTTTACATTGGGTTTAGGGGTTGGCCAGTCTCTTGATTTTATCTGTACTTTTGCGCACACCAGCTTCACTTACAGCATGACCTAAAAATGTGACCTCTTTGTGAAACAGGTTGCATTTCTTCAGATTCAATTTCAAGTTAGCATTTTTCAGTCTTTGAAAACTATCTCCAAGTTAGTAAAGTGTTCTTCAAAGGTTTCTGAATAGTAGATGATATCATCAAGGTACAAAATAACCATTTTCCACAAGAGACCTGAAAATGCCATCTGGACAATATGAGTAAAAGTTGCAGGTGCACTGCAGAGTCCAAATGCTAATCTGTGCCATTGCCATTGTTCCCCTCCTGGTATGGAGAATGCAGCTTTATGAATATCTTTTTCCTCAATTTCTACTTGCCAATAGCCTGATTTCATATCCAGACAATACCACCATTTTGATCATGCTAAAGCATCTAAACTATCATCTATTCTTGGTAATGGCTGAGAATCTTTGACAGTGATATCATTCGATCCTCGAAAATCACAACAGAACCATCAGATTTAGTCACCATTACAGTGGTTACAGTGGGAACATTCCAAGGCTTTGTGGACATTTTCTATAATTCCATCTTTTGCCATCTTTTTAATTTCATTTTCTGCAACTTGTCTTTTAGCAAGTGATATTCTGTAAGGATACTTCATAACAGGTTTTGCATCTCTTGTATCAATTTGATGTTTTATCAAGGTTGAATGACCTATATCACTTGAGGATGCAGAAAAGATACTCTGATGTTTTATCAAAAATTGTTTTAACTGTTCCGTTTGTTCTTTATCCAGATTTTTAGAAGACCTTCCAAACATTTCTGCTAAATGTTCTGGTAATTGTTGAAAACTACCCCCTTTTCAGTTTATTGCACCACCAGGTGTACTGTGTACAACTTACACTGATTGTAATTCTGCAGTAACAGTATTTTTATACAAATGAATTGGTTTTTGTACTAAATTTGCTATTCTGAGAGGAATGTATCCATTTTTAGGATGTACTAAAACTTCTGCTACCAGTTAAGACCAGTTTTCTCCACAAATTTTGAGAATGGTTCAGTTAGGCCCATGGCATCCTTATCATACAGGTCAATTGGTCTGCCATTTACAATTACTTCAGATTCAGGCAGGATCACAACATTTTCAGTTAAAGCAATTCCACAGCACATAATTTTCTTTTCATCTGATTTCATATAGCATGGTACTTTTTCTCCTTTTACATTTAAATAACCTTTACTAATAATAGGGTCACACTGGTGTTTCTTTCAAAAGTCAATACCATGTATGCCATCTTGTTGTGTGTCTGCTAACAATACTTCATGTGTGAAAGTATGAGTCCCTAACATAATTTCTACCTCTGCTTTACCATCAAAAGGTTGGCTTTCTCCTGTTACAGTTAAAGCATACTTTTGACTGTGGTCACCTCCGGTTGTGAGTTTTCTAACCAAGATTTTACAACCTTACTACTTAGAATTGTAACATTTGCTCCAGTGTCACAAAACAAAGAAATGCAATTTCCATTTACTTTACCATTTACAAAATATCCTGTATCAGTCCCTAGATTGTTTAGTTTGATCAATTTGGACCTTTCTTTCTTTACAGTCGCTCTTCGGTCAACAAACTTTACCCATTTCTGTTTCCCTGACCTCTGGTCTGTCTTTCAGTATTTTCCCATTTGTTTCTAAAACTACGGTTTGGCTTGTACTTTTGATTTTGATTTCTATCTCTGTTTCATGAATTTGTTTTCTCTTAGTACTGTTTGAAAAGTTTTGAAACCATTTTCCATTGTAATCTCTTTGGCAAACATATCTTCTGCAATTGTCATTCCTATCTACTTGTTTTCTGTTCCGGTTTTTGTATTCTCTTTTTTTCTGTTTCTAACTGCAATTTTTCAACTTTTTCAGACAAATGTTAGCCTTTATACAATTTTATCTAGCTTGCCCTCATTAGGTACAGTTTCTATTTCAGACAGGGAGTTCACATTTTTCTGTCTCTGTTTATCAGCTCATTTTGTGAGCTTCCATTGTAACAGCTATTGTTTCAGCCTTATTTAGTGTTTTAGAACCACATTCTCTTAGTTGCAGTCTGGTTTCATAGTCTAGCAAGGCATCAATAAAGTAGTCCAGGGCTAAAATTTCAATGATTTCACCAGCTGCATCAGGATATGCCTGTCTGATAAGTTTCTTGATGTTTTGCGCTAATTCAGAAATTGATTCTCCCTTTTCTCAAACTCTAGATTTAAGTTGAGTTCTGTATATTTCAGCTTTACTTAGAGTTCCAAATCTGGATTTTAGCACTTTTACCAGATTGTAGTAATCTTTCCTTTGTTCTGGTTCAATTTCATTAAGCAAAGAGCAAGCAGTATCAGTGAGACTGCTAGCTAAATACAATGATTTTGAGTGATAATCCCAGTCATTAAGTTCTGCAGTAATATTGAACTGAGTTAAATATTCATCTGCATCAGTCTGACCATCATATAGCTGAGGTTTAATTCTAGACTGTTTCTTGATTCTCAATAGCTCATGAGTATGTATGTGTTCTCTACTACTTTTGATTCCACTGTTTCTTTGAAGAATGGGCTTTTCTATTTCTCTAGTTCTGGAATTTTCATTTCTATTTTCAATCAAATGTAACTTTTTCTGTAGATGATGCAATTTTGACACAAAACCTTGAAATGTAGATTTCTTGTGATCTGCTAGGGTGAGTACTGTATCTTTAACTTCTGTTGCAAAATTTGCCATTTGTTTTTCTAGATTACTTTCCAGTTTACCATAGACACTTGAATTCCTTGATCTTATTCCATCACTGTTATCATCAATTTCAGTTGTCACACTTTCAGTTTCATTTTCTGCCTCAGATTTCATATTCATGTCTTCCAAACATAATAAATGTGTATTTTGCTCCATTTCCAAACCTAATCAGTCACTTTTTAGAAAAAAGTTAAATTGTTTACATAAATTTTATCTACTACTGCTGGAGTCTGATTTTTATTTCATTGTTTTTTTTTTCTTTTTCCAGGATGATCAACTCTACCAGATTTTCAAGAAAGAAGGTACAATTTTATTAATAAATTTAAGAACTGTGTTATGGTGTTACCCAATTTTCTTTGATTAGATCATTATGATCCCACTTCTGACAACCAAATCTGTAACATCAAGGGTCTGGAAAATTACTCAGGATTTTAGCTTTCTTTTTCAGATCTTGAAGCTACAAGGGTTCAGCTGACTCTAGCAATAGAGATAAAACAACAATAAAGAAAGATTAAAAATTCAAGACAGATTTTTTCAGTTATGTCTCATCTGTAAAAAAACCTACACCTTTTTTTTATTTAAATTATTCACAGGAATTACAAAGTGCCCAATATTATTTACTGACAAAATCACAATTTTAGAATGACTGTAAATTCATCCAAGAACATTTTGGATTATATCATTATGATATATCAAGACTGTTAGCACATTGCCACATTCCAGGATATTGGTACATCTGTATATTCAATAATGGTATTCACTCATGTTATGTATATCTATATTTGTTATAAATCCTAGTTCATAATTTTATCTAATTTGTGTAAATTGTTTTCATGGCTGTAAATTGAAATGATTATCTTTAGTTGGATTTTGCCTAAGTGACTAAGTCTACTTTAGGAATATTAAAGGGGTATATTGTGAAATATAGTCACAATAGAAGGTAAATATAAGGAGGGCACTGAGCAATTAGATTCATTCCACATTGGAGTCATTTTATTTCTTGTGTTTTTGTTGTAACATCAAATCTGAAGACGTGTTTTATGGTGTACTTAGATATTATTTGCGAGGGAAAACATTTGCTTGGATTGTTCAGTGGAAATAGATGTGTTGTGACTAAAATCAGCTGCTTGAAGGATACACGAAGTAGCGGCATAGCAATATATATATATATATATATATATATATATATATATATATATATATATATATATATATATATATATAACGACTTTATGATTTTAAAATAAGTAATAGAAAAGAGTGCAAAGCAATAAGCTTTGTAAAATTGAACAAATAATTTATTTCCCTACAATACAAAGTGAAGATGTAAAATAAAAGGAACTTATGGTATTGCGAATTAAATTCCAAGTAATCCTAGAATTACTATTGCAAGTTCTAGTGATTAAAGATCCGAAGAAACTTTAGTGGAAATCCAAATTAAATCCAACGCTGAAAGTGTTGATGTACCTCTGGTTGCCTGTGTAGTAGTGATGTACTAACATTCTTTATTGAATCACAATAATACAATCCCAGAATATATCCTTATTTGAATTCAGAATAAATTGAAGTTTCTATTTCCAAAAGTGTTATTTTTGAAGAACACTTTGTATTTCCAGAGAAGAATCACTTGAATTAAACAATTTGAGAAAATAAATTCCAGCTCAAATGAATTTCTGGATACAATAATAATACAACCGATTCTGCTAAAATCCTACAGAATGAATAATGATTTTCTAGAAAAACAAGATTATATAGTCCTCTACCTGTCCTCAGGTCACAATTAACATTTTCAAAAAAACTAAAACTCAAAAACATTTCCTAATGGAGTTCATAATGTTTACAAAATAAAATCATAGTTTTAATTAGAAGTCTATTAAAATATAACATAAAATGTAGTAAACAACAGGTAGACCAGCAATTCATGGGGAATTTCCAAAGTTCAAAACTCGTTGTTTACGAAACCCAAATCAGTGATTCACGTCAGGTAGAAAATGAACTTGATTTTGGAAAAGGTCAATTCCAACATACAACATAGAATGTTATGATATCAGTAGCATATAATGAAAACAATTAAACTAACAAACAATTCAAGTTTCTGTTTTGAAATGATTAACCTTTTCACTGTACTGTTTTAGTTGCATATTTATTAGAATAACAGTTATTTTGTTATTCTTCAAAGTATCACACATACAATGGAGTTTCTTATATTTAGTGAGAGTCAGGCCTCCCGCGCACACACACACACACACACACACACTATGGTAAAGAGGTATTCTGAGTCGCCGGTGTGAACCGAAGGGAAGTATACAGAAAATAATTTTTTTTTTTTGCACGTCGCTGAAATACCAGTAAATTGTTCGGTCGAGATACTGATCGAAGATATTTTGTATTCTCAGATCGTATCAGATTTTCCTTGCTTGTAGTTCGTGTTGAGCAGACAATACATGGGTAACTTCTGGGTTCATATAATCTGAAGAAAAATGACGGAAGGTTGCTGGTAGTGCACGATTTGATTGTCAAGGCGGGACTTTTCAGTGGAAATAGAAAGTGCTCATTTTTTGTACTATAATATTATTCTGGAACTTATATGAATTGTTCAGTGGAGTTCTGGACAATGCCATTTTGACAGTATCACGATTCTTAGCGGACCAGTACATTTCCGGTTCAGAAGTTTATATGGAACTTTTTATTCTTTTGGACTTTAACATAACTCTTTTAGGATTAATTTGGATTCACTTCATAATACTGTAAGTTCCTCTCACATTTTCATTTATAACTTGGATAATAAAATTACTTTTTAAGTTTTAAAAAACTTGTTCGTTTTGCTTCTTTCTGTTACTTAATTATTTATAACCATAGATTCGTAGTAACTTGGAACACCACTGTAGTTCATTCCGAATAGCCTATACTTTTGGACTTTTGATAGAACTTTTATGACTATTTGAGATTTAATTCACAATACCGTAAGTTCTTTTTAACTTTTTTATACTTTGTATTCCAGGGAAATAAACTATTTATTGCATTTTGCAAAACTTGTTGGTATTCGCTCTTTTCTCTTACTTAGCTTAAGACCATAGAGTCGTAACAATATTCGGAGGTGTACGTTTTCTTAAAAATACATTTTGGTGGTGATCAGTGCTGTGGTTATGTACATATAACTTGCAGTCCTAAACAATATTCCAACGATTCTAATGTTGATTACCTGAATGGTCAGATAAATGAAACATAATTTCTTAAAATCAAAATCATGCCATATGTTTTTCAGGATTGATGGATATTTAATACATGTAATGTTGACACTAGATACCACGTTCACAGGGGAAAAAAACTGTAATAATCGAACAAAAATCGTATTTAGGCCGTAAACCTGTTATTTGTCAATGTCTATCAAAAGATTCCTGGGAGACTAAGTCCATAGTAGCTGTTCATATTACCACTGCAAGGATAGAGCTCACTTTATAAAATAACTGCAAAAGTAATTCGATACTTTTTGTTAGAGCTTTATACAGCTATTGTAATTGATCCTGTTTGGTTAAGTCTGATATAAGTTTGAATTGGGCAGATACTTTATCAACAAACCCTGACCGAAAAATTATGGCTGACATTAACATATTTTCACTATACATCAATGCACATCAGGTAAGTAGTAATGTCTATAGGCTTCCTACTGGAGACAGGATTATTAGTTAGTCAAATCAATTAAGCATCATTATTATTACATTTTGTCACGATTATTTTGATGACAGCGATACTGTTTGTATTATAAATTTCCTCTCTCTCTCTCTCTCTCTCTCTCACACACACACACACTCACACACATGTTGTGGATGTGTCTGGTACCTGGGTACAATGCTAATGGAAAATTATGTTTTGAATAGCAGAACTGTGTGATCTATTTCACAAGGTGATAAGAGCATATCGTGACACAGCCTGTTCAAAAATGTCGAGATAGACAGATAGATAAATATCAACAGATAAATAAATTCAAACGTTGATTATCAAGATGTTTAGTCTCAACAAGAAACGTTTCATTACAGCAACGTGTATTTCATTGTGGCAATTTGCAAGGCTTACAGTAACAGGTGCAAGAAAATTATACTCTGGTGAATGCTTCAGTCTACGCTGACACGCATGTGCCTCTTTGCCATAATGCTTTCATTATAAATTCTGTCTTTCTCCGCTTGTTTTTTTTTTAAAATCCTGCAAATTGTTATCGATCACAGGTTTTCTGTCCACACCGAGGTGTCTGGTACCAGGCTACAAACTAATGGAGAAATATGTTTTGATTATAGAAATATGTGATTTATTTGACAAGGTGATGAGAGCATAACGCGACATAGTCTGTTCAATTTAAGGCGACAGAGGTACCTTTGTCAAACAAGTCTCAAGAAGAAATATCTCGTTACAGCCATGTGTTTTTCATCGAATCGGTCTTAAGACTTGCGATAATATGTGCAAGCAAAAGATAAGTTGAAGGTATTTAGTCTATTTCTATACGTATATGCACCCTTGATTAACTCAACCAAAGCGACTTGAAAAAGACGAAGTGATACGAAGCACACAGTATACTAAGCACAGATATTTGCTCCTCCCTTCAACCTTAACTATGCGCAGTATTTATTTGTTTATTCGAAAGAGAGAGATGGGCGAGTGAGAGTATTCATTATTGTATTACACAACAAAGACATTGCTTTTCGTTATTAAAATAAAATCACTGATTAATGAGAACCAGTTCCTGCCATCAATGCTCAAATCTAGCTAAATGGTAAGAATTAACTAGAGGTGCACTATTCCGAAACTTGTTATGTCGCACTAAAATCTATTTCCAGGAAAAGCGGCCATTCAAACAATCAGCCGTAATTACAAATTATAAGCCAATACTATAATTGCCAAAAAGAACTGATGAGAGTTGTATATAAAATTCCTGCAGAGGCTGCATTTACTTAATACTATTATATATTAAGAAAAAGCCGTCTCTAAAACAGTATCTAAATTCCTTCCTTTTCTTCGACAAAATTTTAAGTTGTATGGTTTGGGTGTATGTAAAAATTAAAAGGTTTTGTAATAAATGTAGAGCCAAACTAATGTAATTAAAAAGCGGTAGGTAATCAGAAAATTAATGGGAGTCTAAATTATATGAAGGGTTATATGTCTCTTACATTACACACATGACGTTGAACAACTTCAATATAGAATGAAATATGAGTAAATGTACACAAATTCAACTTTGATACCAGGCCAACAGCTATGCTCACTCACTCGAGACAGAAACGTTGAAGCGCTCTTCTATTGATTGACTGTTGTGCAAGGTAATGAAACACACAAGAATAAATGGTGTATATGTGCTAAATGCATGTCCTTATTTTAAATGACGTACAGCTCCGGAATTCACAGTTGGAGCTAGTGGTATATACAATAAATATATCAATTTATTGAAAAAATAAATGATGCAAGCATATATTTGATATTTTTCAAAAGTAACAAAGAGAACGCTAGTGAAATGTTGCATGAACAAATCAAACTAGATGAAACATATTTTCTTTTCTTTCATGCTTATAACTGGATGCAAATTTGAAGGCATGTGGTAAGAATGAACCAAAAGGAAACTGAGTTGAATATTGTCTTTCCTCCTTCTCCCGCATAGTAAAAAATCCAAAGAGTTGGCATATCCAGCTTACCATGAAAAGTAGGTCGTATAAACCACCATTTACTTTTTACAGGGTGAGACAGACTGACAGAGACCGCGTTTGCAATGGAGTGTAAACATTCACTGGCGAACGCATTGAATACCGACCTTCCATCCCAAAACACAACAAATGACTTTCTTTATATATTGCGGATCAAAACTGCTGTACCTCTAAGATAATACATTACTGTGCATTAAAACGATTTGATTCCCCTTGGCGACATTAGTAAATAGTCTTGTATTATCATAGAAATCAACGCGAAATCATCTCAGTCTACTTGATTTTCGCTTCTCAGGCTACGCATTGAGACGTCAACTGTCTCTACTGCTAGTTGTCATGCTATGAAACATATCGGCAAAGCCACGGCAGAAAATCTGCTACACTCCTTTTTCACCTGCTTAGCCAAACACTGCGAGTGCGAGAAATTTATTTTGTTTCGCAATTGTGACCAACATGGCCTTTCACGTTGTTTGAATGAACCAGTCGAAGACTCTCTTCTAAGCACAGTCACTTTGAAAGCGCGTTTTCGTGGATGTGTAGGAGATTGTTACATTGTGTTGTTGATGACTTACGTTTGTTTATGAGTACTCATGAAAATTGAGGAATACCACGGGCAGCCACGGGTGATAAAGGGGAATAACGAGTATGGCTGAAAACCTACCTTCGTCTAAACTTGTTCGTGTTTAAATTTATTGTCAGTATTTTTCCATTGAACACAATCATAATTTCACGATTTTTTAACATTATGAATTTGATGAAAATAAATGGAAGTAAAATTTATGAAAATATATCAAACAGAGCTTTTTTTTAGTGTCAATCCTGACTCTGTTTAAATTAATATATTTTGAGCCAACCCTATAACGTGTCCGGTGTACTTGGGCAGACACTATAAAATCCATACCTGACTAAAAAGGGATGTCAATGGAGCAAATAAGATCAATCTATTTGATTCAAATTAAGTATTTCTATTTTTGTTTAAGAGCATGCCTTTTACTTTCAAACTGCTGTTGTCTACGTTTCCTCTGCACCCACTTCCCTAAATGCATGAACAAAGACGTGATATCATGGAGAAAAAATAGATTATTGTCGTATATACTGTTTTTAATTCGTGAGGGACGGATAAACTGTCATGTTATGATAACATTGCATCAAGGTCCGAAAGGCAACCGAACATTGTCGTGTACACCATTATATTTATATCGCACAATGTCTGGTACACTATTTTGCTTTATGGTATAAAGGTATTAAAACAGTCCAATGAGAAAAATCACTTTTGCTTCAGGAAATAAAAACGGTCCCAACCTACCAGGATGTTAAAACTGTTGGCGTGAGTTCGAGTCTTGGGCGTGACCAGTAATGGTATGTGAGAATGCTTGCCAGCACCTTCCCGTGGGTCGGTGGTTCTTACTGAGGTTTCCCCAGGTTTTTCCTACACGAGATATATTGGCCACCATGTATAACCTATCTTGCGCTGAGAAATGGCCAAAACAACAACAATAGCAATACAGGTTTTCAATAAATCACTTATAAGCGTACGTTTTCATCGTTTATTTTGGGACGAATTCATGTTGAGTGGAGTGTTGAGCGGTCTGTTTTGTAAACTCGCACTTTCCTAATATACCAATCTCTGTCATTAAGATGGTGAGAGTTTCTGGTATACTGGAATTTGAGATTATACAGTATATAAAGCATTAATTTAGAAAGGATTCGCAAACATATTATGTTACATTTTGTACATTTTAGAAAATACCCAAGCGTGGAAGAACTCTCAGATATTCATGGGCGCCCGCACATAGGGGCAAGGAGGCACTTACCCCCGCCCCCATTTAGCCTCTAAATCATGTTTTGGTCTACATGAGTAAAACGTAATAGCTGACCACTACATGTTTGTCCCTCCATAATTCTGCGGGCGCCCCTGCAGATCATGAACTATAGAATTGCTCCCTAAGTGCATGCGAATTACTTAATTTCCGGGGGATGGTAGTGGCGTATGTAAGTAGGCAAGTTATATGTTTGAAGAAACTTGTAGATCGTGAATTGTAAGTGTTTCGATGACATAATTTTAACCACCACCTTACTGTAAAGAAGGAAATATTCCGGTTGTTTCGAGCTTATTTTTAGATGGGTAGCGAGGCTTTTCCACCATTACCCCTCCCCGATCAGTCTCTGTAAAAATAGTTCCTATCACTACTTGTTGTAGTGGTGTTGCTGATGCTAATGGAACTGGTCCTCGTGGTAATTTTATTCATTATCGCAGATGAAGTAGGGATAGTTTATTAATTCCTATTTCCATTTGATATTGTAGAAAATTTAATTTTCAAGGTTCACTTACCATTTCTGGTTTTCAGTGACACTATCCATTTATTTCCCGCAGCTGGAATAGCAGATTGGGGATTAAAATCCTTCAAAAGATCCAATGCATCATTGTTGTTAAAACGTTCTGGTGTATCCGCAAGGACCACAAAAAATGGGCCCTTGTCGGAAAGATTATAACTCATTTTTAATACAATCTGTTTGATGACTGAAACCAGACTGCGTCCAACGAGTTTCGCGGCTGATATACCTTGTGCACAAAGACTCGGTGACGTATAAGATATCATTTCTTGCGAAGTCAAATCGAAAGCAACATTTTCCAGGTATATGAGATTTGCAAAAAAAAATATTTTATTTATTGTATTGTTTTAGGATTTGCGTAAAAATGCTTGGTAGACAAGTATGACACTTTAGTATCTGACAGACTCAACGAAACAGAAACAACTCTCCGGTGGCCTAGTGGTTAGAGCGTCCGCCTCGGATGCGGGAGTTAGTGGGTTCGAACCCCGGCCGAGTCATACCAAAACTTACAAAAATGGTACTTACGGCTGCCTCGCTTGGCGCTCAGCAATAAGAGGTTAGTGTTAGGACTGGTCGGCCTGGTGTCAGGATAATGTGACTGGGTGGGACATCATGCTACATGCCTGCGGCATGATGCCCCAGTGCTAGACATCACTATAAACTGCCACACTGCAGACATCGTAACGATATGACTGACAAATTGCTAAAGCTACGTTAAAAATGCAAATCACACACACACACGAAATAGAAAGAAGCTTCTCCTATTTCTGTTGAATTAACTTTTATTTAACCCGCGAATCTTTGTCCATACTTGTCTCAGACTGTCATTATAATTTATGGTCGTACTCGAGGGCAACATAGGATCAGGCAACGCGTTTGTTTATCATCAAAAGAGCCCGTCTCTCATAAATCGTTTTGTTGGTTTGACCTAAACGAGAGAAACAGACAGATAGTAAGACATACAGAGAGATAGTGTGGGCATGTGTGTGTGTGGTATAATCTGCTTAAGTAGATAAGATACGGAATGAAAGAACGAGTCATTCGAAGTTCTAAATGAGGAAGAGAAGAAAAAAGGATCATGTTTATATAGTTTGACTGTATCAAGTACAAATGTACAAAATATATTTCGAATAATTACAAGTTACTTTTCATTGTGGCAGTGTATATGAATTATAGACAAAATGGTTTATCTCTTTATGACCCTATTCTCCAAAAAAAAAAAAAAGCCATATTTGAGTTGGTAAATATATTTGCCCGCCCTGCAGAAACGATAATCCCCAAATGTCCCAATCCAAAGATACATTAAAAACTGCAAAAACAATTTAAAAATTGATTAGATGGCCAAATAGTATAATAGACTCCTACGTAAGTATTTAAACATGCATACCAACTTTAACTTGTCAAGATCATGTAGTGATTTTTCTAAACTGTACTAACAAGGTTAGTGCCAAAGAATTGGATATATTTATTGGATCAGAATACCTCTGTCTGTTGGATAAAGTAAGTCCTGCTTCTGATCAAATATATCACCCTTTAATTAACATCAAATACCAATAGTTTCGATAAACTAGAAGAAGAAAAGCATATAACTGTCCTTGATATTTTTAATAATATTTCATGCGTGTGGGACAATAGGTTTGGAAACCTGAAGATACACTCGCACTATACACGTCCAATATTGCCAAATAAATCTACGACAAGGCATACGAAAGAAGTACTTGAAACTCTTGTTGAAATGTAAATGCGTATAAATTCCTTTTAGAATTGTACCGAAATTGTATACTTATCCAAACCAAATGTAAAATAACCCTCGTGTTTGCGGCGAGGTTTCACATGTGAAGTTATTGAAATGGCTCCGTCGACATAAAACACTTCAATTTTTAATCAACTATATGCGCCCGTATTACATTTGCCTACTTATTTTCCAGATAGTTTTGATTCTCGTGACAGATCATATTAAAGTGATATCGAATTATCACAAACCGAATTTGGAAGTTAAAAGCATATAGCTTAGATATATAGATCCATAGAAGTCAAACATTTGTCACCAATATGTTCAGTCACAAAATTAAACATGTCATTACGGCAATATATGTTTTCAATATCGCATTACTACAACTTACAACTACATATGCAAGCAATTATAAACTGAGGTATGTATCAACTGTGTTTTTATAATATATGGCTGATTCAGTTGGTGATTTGATGACTTAGATTTACATATCTTGCATTATGTTTGCATCCATAGTTCTGTCGATCCAATAACAAATATTCAAATAACCATGTAATTGCCATAAAGAACTTGAGACAGTTTTAAATGAAACCAGTGTGGAGCTTACATGAAAAATGATATTTTATTGTCACAATAAGTTTTTAAGAACTGACAATTAAACACCACCCTTGCTAAAAGTTTTCATGTTACGAGTCTATGCTCTTAAAAAAAGTAACAGAAAAGAGTGAAGACAACAAGCTATGTAAAATTTAACAAATAATTTATTTCCCTAGAATACAAAGTAAAAAACGAGAAATAAGAACTTACGGTTTTGAGAATTAAATCCAAAAATGATCTGAGAATCAAAAATACAAGTCCTAGTAATAAAAAGTCCTGAATGAAACTGAGTTCAAGTCCCGATGAGATCCTAAATTGAAGGCGATGACGTGTCTCTTGTAGTCAGCGAAGTCCTGATATTTCAACAGTTTCTTGTTGAATCACAGAAATAGTATTCCAGGTTTGAATACAGTATAAATTCCAATGAATGTCTTTACCCAAGAATTTTGTCAGAGCACTTTTTTATTTCCAGAGAAATAATCACTTGAATTCAATAATTTGAAGAAAATAAAAATTCAACCCAAGCTGGTCACAACATAATACAACTTGACGTGAGTAGTGAATAGGGACGATCTGGCGACAATGGGACTTATCATTAAAAACACCCCTGGGACTGTCTAGCGACAATGGAAAATTAACATTAACCACCCTGGGACTGTTTAGCGACTATATAAATTTAACATGGACGAAAAATCGTGGGATTGTCTAGCGACAAGGGAAATTAACATGGGAAATAGATTTTGGGACTGTTGAGCGACAAGGCGAATTGAACATGGGAAATAGAGTTTGGGACTGTTGAGCGACAAGGGGAATTGAACATGGGAATAAATCGTGGGACTGTTGAGCGACAATGGGAAATTAACATGGGATTTTTTTTTTTAAAAACCGTAAGTTCTTATTTCAGGACTTTTTATTACTAGGACTTGTATTTTTGATTCTCAGATCATTTTTGGATTTAATTCTCAAAACCGTAAGTTCTTATTTCTCATTTTTACTTTGTATTCTAGGGATTTTAAAAAAAAATATAAAAATAAAAAAAGGGTAGGCAATGGAAAGTCAATCTCTTTTCGAGACCTATGAGTGGCCCTGAAAAGGGCCTTTGGGTTTATGTTAATGTATCCATTAACATAAAGGGCACCGCATTGGTCTTCTTCTTGTCCTTAGGCTGCGTCTCACTGTAGGACCGTAAATCAGGACTCTTTTGAGGCATCCTTGTCTTTCTACGTAGATCATACGTATCCACAGACTGGTGTCTGTCCTGTGGACAACTGTCCACTTGGATCGGACATACATGGGTATGTCCGTCCAGAACATCATTGAAGACACAAGCGTAGAAGATTGCACATCGGTCCACATCTTGAGGCACCGAGAACAGGTGAATCAATGCAGTGAACTGCACTTATTTATAGGTAGAGGTAGGATTGAAACGATTGAGTTTGTTGACCAATTCAAACACGCGTTACAAAATTCAGTCAGCCCGCATCCAATCCGAAGAGAGCAGTCTGTGACGTCACGTGGTCTATATAGATTTGCTAGCGCCTGTGTGCAGTCAATCTATGCGACAGTGATTCAACATGACGGAAACTCAGAAAACGATCCATTGGGGTGCACCAGCAGTGGAGACCGCCCAAGGGAACCCGGACTTACTTTCACAAGAGGTAAATTGGGATTTTGTGGATTTTCTTACCTCGCAAGAATTTGTTCCGGAACCTTCGTCACCCTCATTACCGCAAGTGGAGAATTTTAGACAGAGACAGAAAGAAGAATTGGAGAAATTTATACAACGACAAAAAGGAAGCGGAACAAGCTTTTCTCCTACAGCAACAGCAACAGCAAAAAGAAGAGGTAAGAAAAAAACAACAACAACAATAAGTAGCAGCAAAGAAACAAGAGGGTGAAAATCAAACAGTCACGGTACTGTTGGACATTTTAGCGGAGTTAAGAAGTCTGAAACAAATGTATCAGACTTCTTTATTACGACCGAAGAGAATACGACCTTCCCGAGTTAAACACGTCAACCCTGTGACTAAGCCTACCGTACCACCCTCAGTGATTTCAACCAAATCATCATCATCAACAGTACGCAGTCCAGAAGTAGGCCTTGGCCGTGGCAAAGGCTTAAGGCAGTTAAAGTTGATTGTTTAAACTCACCCCTACACCAAAAAAAGGCCCTTTTCAGGGCCACCCACGTCTCTCGAAAAGAGATCGACTTTCAATTGCCAATAACTCAAAAATCAACAAAAAAAAAACATTTTACCCCTATAGTACGTGTATATGAGTGCGTGAGTGTAGCTTCTTATTTAAAATCAAAACTCAAAGACATTTACCTTATATAATTAATGTATTCTTTTATCAGTAGTTACAATCCAATTCACAATTCACAACAGAGCACTTTAAAAAGTTCTTACACTCCTTCTGTCTCATTGTTTAGTCTCTCTGTTGTTTAAATTTCTTCACCGTCACAGTCTTTTCCTCCTCTTCCTCTTCACTTTCTTTCCTTCTTCTTTTCTTCTCCTGTTTCTTTTTCTTTACCTGGCTGCTTTCCTCCTCTGAAGAATCCCTCTCTTCCTCTGAAGAATCCCTCTCTTCTTCTGAAGAATCCCTCTCTTCTTCTGAAGAATCCCTCTCTTCTTCTGAAGAATCCCTCTCTTCTTTTGACTCCTCTAGTTTCCTTTTTGGGCAATCTGGAGACCAATGTTTTTTTTCTTGACAATAATAACAAGTATCTTGACTTTTGTCTTTTCTAGCCTCTGTTTTTCTTTTTTGACGGTCTGGACACTCTGAAGACCAATGCCCTTTCTTCTGACAGATATAGCAAGTATCTTCACTTTTATCTCGAAAGGAAGGAGAGTAGTCCGTGGGCTGGTCTGAAGAGAATTTTCTAATGACCCCTCGCAAAGCTCTGATGAAACGTTCGATTTGGCTAGTCTCTTCCATCGTTGTGCTCGGTTTGAGAGTGAAATTAATAGTGAAAGGACAAGAGACACACCCTTTTATATACGCTGGTTTGCCATGACTATAAATTAGTCTATGGTGTTTAAACTTGAGTCATTTGACGTTTTGCACTCAAGATGAAACGATCCAATTCATTTGAGAAGAAAGAAGAAGAAAGTAAGAGGCAGAAACGTGATCTATCGCCTCGTACCAGGGCTGAAGTCTTGGCACAAATTCATGCCAGTGATTTTGAAGAGAACATGAGTGAACCAGAATCCAAACCCTCTAAACAAAGTTCGCCACCATTAGTCAACCCTGAAAAATACTATTCCATTCGAGAGACGGAAAAGCGCTCCTCTAGAAAATTTAGAACCACGGCTTACAAATACACGGTGAAGTTTAAAGATTTCAAGTCCGAAGTAAAGTTAGAGAAAGCAGAAGGGTTCATCACTGGGGTGTGGGATTCTTTGCTCACCACACTCAAGCGACAATGTCAACCCAAAGAAGACGATCGCTTGAGACTCTCCATACAACACGACGGTTTGAAATCCCCTGTTTGGATCGAGTTTAGCACCCCTGCAGAATTGACTGCTTCCAAAGTCATGGACAAGATACAACACGTACAACAATCCAACGACAAGTTTGACATCACCGATGGAAAAGCCACACTGAACATGACCCACGTCTATCCTCCTCAAGGGACCGGACAACTCAATAAGGTGTTACTGGTGAACGACCTTCGCAGCACCAAAACGAGTCTCGTCCAAATTCATAATTCTCAAGACCAGATGTGTTTAGCCCGAGCCATCGTGGTGGGACGAACCTATGCCGACAAGAACGACACGGTAGAATGGAAAAGAACCTGGAAAACTATTCAACGATCGGACCGAGCCAAACAACGAAACGGAGCAGAACTCCTGTTGCAACAAGATGACCTATCCAAAGACGCACCCTGTGGCATTCCTGAAATGCAAAAATTGCAACATGTCCTAGCTCCACGCTACACCTTGAAAGTGCACCCTCAAGAAGTGCGTGGGTCTCTGTTGTTTCGAGGCCAAGACTTTAAGGATGGAAAATACATTCATGTCTATTATCACGATGAACATTTCGATACCATTACCAGTATCACTGCATTCCTGGGATACGGTTATTACTGTGAGAAATGTCACCATGGTTATAACAATCGAGAGCAACACAAACGTTGCGGATTGAAATGCTCAGGATGTTTGGCCTCTCCACCCTGTCTGAGCGAAGGACAAGAAAGAGTACATTGTCCTGCTTGTCTGCGTACGTTTGTCAGCCCTGCCTGTTACCAACAACATCTGAAGACGCAAGGTTCACAGCAGACATGTGCTTGTCAGCTCCTGAGATTGTGCCCTACCTTTGGACAAGGCCTATGTACCAATACTGTCAAGGCACACGTATGTCGAGGAAAGAAAAAATGTCACATCGTGGACTTGGAACACCAGTGCTACGTGCAAAAATACCAATCCCCACTACAGAAAGAGGATGGTCACAAGAAGAAAGGCAATTTCATCTTTTTCGATTTCGAATGCATGCAAGAGACCGGCATTCACATTCCTAATTTCTTCGTGGCTCATCGAGCGTACGAGAAGTGCATTAAGAACCTATCTTCAGTCATTGCCCTCACTGCAGCAAGATTCCTGGAGGACGTGAAAAAATCTTTCGGGGACCGAACACGCTAGCCGACTTCGCTCGATGGGTCTTAGACCCCATCGACAAGACGTGGAGCCAAGAGGACATCGAACGTTACGGAGATTGTCATCGTCATGCCACGGTGATGGCTCACAATTTTTCCGGATACGATGGACAGTTTCTTCTCAGATACTATACGGAACATGGCACCGAACGTCCTAAAGTCACTTTGAACGGAGCCAAAATCATTTTCATGCAAGTGGGACAAGTACAGTTTAAAGATTCGATAAGCTATTTGGCCATGCCTTTGAGTCGAATGCCTAAAACGTTTGGAATGACAGAAATGGCTAAAGGGTACTTTCCACACTTTTTCAATACGGAAGCCAATCAACACGCCGTTCTACCCCATTTGCCTGAGACTCACTATTATGACCCCGACAACATGCGTACCGAACAACGAGAAGCTTTCTACGCTTGGTACCAGGCTCACGCCTCCGACCCTTTCGACTTTCAGGAAGAAATGCTAAAGTATTGTCGTTCCGACGTGGACATTTTACGGCGATGCTGTGGAAAATTTCGAGAACTGTTCATGGAACACGGAGGGGTTGATCCTTTGAAAGAAGCTTGCACCATTGCCAAAGCGTGTTCCTTAGTGTACAGGCAACGATTCATGCCTGAAAACACCGTGGCTGTCATCAGTCCTCAAACGACCAACTATGTCAAACGTCAATACTCGGTCAAAGCCCTACGCTGGTTACATTACTTGTGCGACAAGGAAGACAAATGGATTCAGCATGCCCGCAACGGAGGAGGTGAAAATACCATCGGAACGCATTCGGTCGATGGTTGGGACTTAGAAAACCCCAAGATCGCGTACGAGTTTAACGGTTGCTTATTTCACGGATGTCCCGTCTGTTACCCTGATCGTAGCACTAAAAATCAGTTTTTACAACGAACCATGGAAGACTTGTACCAGGACACTTGTCAGCGACGCCTAAAGTTAGAACAGCAAGGATACCAAGTGGTGGAAATGTGGGAACACGAGTACGATCACCGTTTGAAAACCGATCCCGAATTTAAACGCCTGGTAGAAAGTTACCAGTGGCTGGACCCCCTGAACCCAAGAAATAGTTTGTACGGAGGTAGAACCAATGCCACCTGTTTGCTGTACCAAGCCGACGAAGAGAAATTAGAAGAAATCAAATACTTGGACGTGTGTTCGCTGTATCCCTACGTGTGCAGATATTGTCACTTTCCTGCAGGGCACCCGCAATTGCTGACGGAATACATCGACCTGAAAAACATTCGACAATACGAAGGTCTGATCAAGTGTAAAGTTTTGCCTCCCACGGACTTGTACCATCCCGTCTTACCTCACCATTGCCAAGGCAAACTGATGTTTCCTTTGTGCCGTACTTGTGCCGAAACGTGCAACCAAGATCAACCTTGTCATCACACCCAGGAAGAACGGGCCTTGACGGGTACGTGGGTCAGCGTAGAATTGTTCAAAGCTCTGGACATGGGATACCAACTGTTAGAAGTGTACGAAATTTGCCACTTTCCCAAGGCACAACAATACCACAAGGGTGACCCCACGCAGAAAGGCATTTTCGCAGACTACGTGGATGCCTTTTTGAAACTGAAGCAAGAAGCCAGTGGCTATCCGTCCTGGTGTCACACTCCCGAAGACCAAATAAAATTCAAAGAGAAATACCGGGAACAAGAAGGCATCACTTTAGATCACATCGAGAAAAACGAAGGCAGGCGATCGTTTGGCAAAGTGATGTTAAATTGCTTGTGGGGTAAAATGGCACAACGCCCGTGTTTACCCAAGACGGAATATTTGACAGAACCTTCCCGCTATTTCCAGATGATTCACGACAAAACCAAATTCATGAAACACGTGGACGTCGTTCGAGAGAATTTGATCTTGGTTAATTACGAAGAAGATCTGGACTTTGTATAAGACGACCCCTTTGGAAATGTCATCATTGCGGCTTACGTGACAGCCCATGCTCGCTTAAAATCGTACGAAGCTTTAGAACTGTTAGGGGAACGCGTCCTGTACTTTGACACGGACAGTTGCATTTACATCCATCACCCGAGTCAACATCACCCTGACATCGAAGGAGACCGTTTAGGAGCCTGGACAGACGAACATCCCGACGACAAGATTCTACGTTTCGTCAGTGGTGGTCCAAAAAATTACGGCTATGAATACCGGGACCCACAAGGAGAAGTGCACACGACATGTAAAGTGAAATGATTGACTCTGAATTATCGTACCAGTCGAGTGGTCAACTTTGGGGTACTGAAAGAAGCCTTGCAATCTGGAGAGGATGAACACTTTAAAGTGACCACCTATCAACCGAACAAGATTGAACGTTTACCCACTCACCACATCGTCAGTCGGCCCTTGGAAAAAGTCTATCAAATCGTGTACCAGAAGCGAGTGCGACTTCGCAATCATTTCACCTTACCGTATGGACACGTCGGTATTGGTCTGTATATAAAAAGGAACCCTAGGCAAGATCGATAGTCCATTGTGACTACCAAGACCAAGCGAGCAAGATGAATACTTTCAGAGAAACACAAAACAAGTTTAGAAAGGCACAATTCAAGTGTGGGGCTTCGGAAGTGGAATGCGATTGTGAGCCTTGCGATGGGTACGATGCTGTACGTTGTGACCTTAGCGATGCCGTAAAGCATCATGGGAACTTTGTTCTCACTACCCCTATCATGGAAAGTGATGCTGTGCGTGTCAAACCTGAGGGATGCGAAAGCGATGCCGCTCGTCCTCTTGGACATTTTACTGAGTTTCGTTTTAAAGGTGGATGTTCACCTTCACGTCTACCCCCCTACGGATGTCATCCAGCTCTGAGCAAACTCCTGTCCATGTCACCCAACCCTCATCGAAACGAACCTGTGAAAGACGAATATTCGTTTCCTGTGCGTTTGTCGGAATACTGCGACTTTGAAAATCGTCTTCAATCGTTCAATGGAAAATGGCCTAAGTATCTGGGAGGACCGACCCCCGAAGAATTAGCCAGAGCCGGATTTTTCTACTTGGGCGAAGGGGATAAAGTCAAGTGCTTCAGTTGCGGTGTGTCACTTCACCACTGGGAACCGCAAGATTCGGCCTACGTAGAACATGCTAGAATTATCATTACTTACCCTTAGTGGGACCGAGACATTGAAGTAACTTACCATAATCTGTTTATGGATACTTTACAAGAGAACATTCGCACTTTACCTGTGGAGTTGAGAGAACGCATTTACCGAGAGCTGCTTTAAATATAAGTGAAACGTAAAGAACAATTGCATCCGTTACGTCACCGGTGTTTGAACCACTGGTACCTGAATGCTATACAAGGACTGATTCAGTTGAAAGTGTTCCATTGGACAGACATTGATCAACAATCCCTTGGTTTTAAAAAGGATTGGTTTGCTATTGATGATTCTATCTACTACATTGTAAACTTACTGCATCGAATTCCAGAGGAAGAGTTAACGAATTACCAACATCTTTTACACAATGTCAACTTAGTGAAAGAGGAAACTTCTGAACGAATTGTAATGTGTAAATTAGTAACTAAACGATTTAAATTCGACACTGAAGTAAAACCATGTCTTTGCAAACGGTACATTTCTTGTGTCAGACAAAAGAGGATTTAGTATGACCTATTCATGGACACTTTACAAGAGAACATTCGTGCTTTGCCTGTTGAGTTGAGAGGACGCATTTACCGAGAGCTGGTGAAAATACAAGTCAAACGTAAAGAACAGTTGCATCTGTTACGTCACCAGATCTTTAACCACTGGTACCTGAATGGTATAAGAGAACTGATTCGTCAGAAATTGCTTCAGTGGTCAGACCTTGTTCAATACTTCCAGGGATCCGATGATCCATGTGTTGATCATTTTGGTTACTTCGAGATTCACCTAGTGCAACGCATTGAGGAAGACACGTTAAAGGATTACCAACATATTTTACGTGGAATCTACTTAGTGGAAGAGGAAACTCCTAAACAAACTTTGAAGTTTAGGTTACAGTATGCAAGATTTAGATTCCCCACTGGAGAACGAGGATCTCTGGCTAGAAAGTACGTGTATTGTTTCCGAAACAAAGAGACTATAAAAACAGACTGCCATGCCACGACTTATGTCGTATGTAATTGAACAGATTCCGTGGAAGGAACTCAATGACCATATTCAAACCGTGGATCATTACCATCGATTATTACAAGAACTGTATCCATTCAATTTGGGTCGACAAGTGGTGTGTGTCTTAGTGACTTGTTTTCTGGGATTTCGTTTACCAGCCGATTCCTTGTGGACTCTTTACGAACAGTATTTACCACCCCATTCAACATGAAAGTGGTGCCTTGAAATGTTCACGAGAGACTCCTTTTGCTCAAAGCCTTACGTTTTCATCTGGATACTTCTCTTCCTCTACGGGAAAAAAAGATTCGTCAACTTTTAGCTACCCAAGACGTGTATGACGATGTGTGTGTAGCTTGTGACTTACACCCCCATTGGACAGATGTCCGTGCCTGGAAAAAATGGGATTTTGAGGCTTGGACCCAAGAAGTGGCCCAGTATGCTCGAGAGTTGTGATCCTTCCTTTCAACGTCCAAAGAAAAAAGTTACTTTTCAACCTGTGTTAGTGACGGTGCCAGAAGAACCCGTCACTAAGGACAGGACTGTCGTGGACAGGCCTGAAAGACCCTTTCGGGAGGACACTTGTGTGACCTTACCCCTTATAGAACTGGTCAGAACTTTACCCAAAACATGTTGTACAGACACTTGTTTTTATTCCACGTTAATGATTTTCATGTGCCTTTCTCGTTGTACTTAAGCCTTTGGCTTTTATGTATTTTTGTCTTTCGTATTCATGTTTAAAACATTCAATAAACGTGTTCTGAAAAAAGGTATATAAACTCTCGTCTTGTTTGTCTTCGTGTCACAAGTGACATTCCTGACACTATGGCTACTTCTGCTGTCTCCGCTCCCTCTTCCTCCACTGTCAAAGTCATCGACGAACACTTAGATCGTGCCAGTTGGGAGGCTTTGTATCTTCGCCATCCCTTTAACATGCTCATTGCTGGACCTAGCGGTTCAGGCAAAGCCGAATTTGTCAAACGTTTGATCGAACATAAACATCATTTGATCGATCGACCACCTCAGCGGATCGTGTGGTGTTACAAAGAGTGGTAATCGGCATACAGCCTCTTGCGAGAAAGTCAAGGCGATTCCATCGTGTTTGTGGAAGGCATTCCTAAAGAAGACGACGGCATCGTCTCTGACTCCCGTCAAACCCATTTGGTCATTTTCGACGACATGTTAGGAGAAGACGAAGAAGAAATTAAACTGTGGTTCACGCGCAAAGGGCATCACCGTAATGCCAGTGTCGTTTACATCACTCAAAATTTGTTTCAACAAAGTAAAGCCCATCGCACCATCAGTCTCAATGCGCATTACGTGGTCTTGTTTAAAATCCCTCGAGATAAATCGCAAGTGCAAGTCTTAGCCAAACAGTTAGGAACTCCTTGGCTGACTCAGGCGTACGACGATGCCACTCAAACTCCACACGCCTATTTACTCGTCGATTTGAAACCTACGACCCCCGATTATTTGTGATTTCGTACCCACTTGTTTCACCACTGGTGCCAAGACGGAGGGCCTGTCCTGTACACGTCTCCGTCCTCGACTTAATTTCACTCCACAAAAAAAAATCTATAAAAACCTCAGACCCTTTTCGTCTGTCTCACACACATTTTGAACATGACGTCCCTTCAGTCGCATCTTCCCGTCAAATTGATTCGTGCCTTGTATGGCATCAGTCGAGAAAAAAAATCCACAAATACGAGCTCGTGTCTTAGAAGCTAGTCTCAAAGAAGTCTTACGATGGTTCACGGTGACGGCACGTCAATTACTCCAAGAAATCATTCAGATTCCTCTTCAAACCAAACGCTTTTTTGATCGAAACAAAGTCGCTTTGACCCAACTGGCCGATCCTCGCATCGACACTCAAACCAAAAAACAAATCATTTTGAAACCTGGAGGGAGCGGTACTCTAGGAGGGGTCATCATTCGCTCTCTCTTAAGATGGGATCCTAATGCCCCCAAACTTCTCCCCAAGAAAAAAGTCAAACGAAGCTCCAAGAAAAAGACGAGGTCCCCAAGGAGAACTTCTCCAGTGGTGGGACCCTCCTCTTACCAGACACCACCCCGGAAAAAGAAAAGAAGCCCCCAGAAAAAGAAACAGAGAAAAAGTCCCCAGAAAAAGAAAAGTCCACAGAAGAAAACTAGTCGCAAGAGAGACACTTCGGCCAGGACGCAACCTTACACTCGCAAACCACGACCTGCCACGGCGGTGACCGCGTCTCCGGCAGCCTCACGTTCATCCACTTCCCCGTTGGTGACACCAAGAACTGAAGAGTACTTGGAGACGTTGATCACACCAAGAACTTCTCCGTTGATGACCCCAAGAACTTCCCCAGTGGCAGGACCCTCCAATTTAGTGACGGTGGCTGCTGCTCACAAAGTACCTGCTCCCAAAATCAAAGTTCAAGAAAGATCGGGCATGTTACAAAGTTTACTGGATTTGTCCAAGCAAGAACTGGCTCGATTTAGTCCGTTGCATACACCTGCACGACGTGTCATGCCTGTCCTGAAGTTGATACGACGTAAAGACAATCAGTGGCGACGCGTTCCGGTATAAACAAATGTGTGTGACCAGGTAGGGTATCAGTGTTTTGGTGCTCCTGAAGATGTCACCCTCCAGAAAACATCCCTCTTCTAAACAACCCCAAGGAAAGAAAAGGAAAAGACTGCCTCCTCGTTTAGTCAAACATGGGGACATGTTATCTGTCCGGTCCAAAGCTTCTCCACCCCTACGAAAAAAACTCATTCAATCAGCCTCCAAAGAGGTCATCGATACCGTGTGCGAATGTTGTTTGAACGTCTTGAAAGGCACGATCCCTTTGTCCAAACACCAAAAACAATGCTTAGGCAAACATCGTCACGTTCTTCGCTAAATGGTTCAAAAGAAACTTCCGATTCGTCAAAAGAAGAAGATGTGGGTCCAAGGTGGAGGCATTTTACCCCTCTTGTTAGGCCCCTTTACTGAAAGGATTCTTGGGAACCATGTTGGGAGGACTGGTGGGAGCAAGATAAAAAGGCCCTCTGAAGTCCCAAGATCTCAGAATCGACCCCTGACAACCCCATGGAATGACGAAAACTAGCTTTAGTGCCTTACAAACGATGGATGGAATACCATCGTTGGTAAGAACAACGCACCCTGCATTTACCTCCCAATCGCCATTTGAGCGAGATGTCCCAGTTACAACACGAATTGCAGTCCTTGATGGATCGCCAAGATTTGTCCGAAACAGAAAAATCGCAAAAGTACGGTCAACTCTTGCAACGACTGCAACTCTTTCACCAGAAAGCTTTAGAAGAAACAGCTCTACCCACTCTGAAAGATTTTAAGACCTTAATGAAAAGTCCAGCACCATCATCACTACCACCACCACCACCACTACTACCATCCCCAGGGGTCACCAGAGATGCTACCCCACGAAGACCTGAGGAAGAAGAGATGCGAGAAGTGTTTCAAACACCGTCAGCAGCACCCATTTCAAGTAAGATTGCAGCATCCTTGTTGACCCCGTCCCCCACACCCCAACGAGAAGAAATGAAAGCTTGGGTTAAAAAGATGATGTCCACTCCTCCTTCGACAGAAGTGAAAAAGAAAGAAGGGAAGCCAGAAGTGAGAAAAGAAAAGAAGACCAAAGCCATTCCATTGCCACCTCCACCACCACTACCTTCGACTTCTACTCCCGTACCCGTCGGACACGTAAATCCGTTTCTAAACCACCCTTTCGACCCACCCAAAGTAGCATCACCGAAGAGTGGGTGACTTATTAACATACAAACAAACACAAAAAAATGGAAAAAAGTCTTAGCCAGCATTTACTACGATCCCTCCCATCCTGCAGGTTACGCAGGAGTTCAAAAAGTGTATCGTGCTGCCAAAATGCGACTGAAAAGTCTCCGTTTACCTCAAGTGCAACGATGGTTACAAGAACAAGCTACCTACACTTTACACAAACCCATTCGAGCAAGTTTTCCAGAAGTCGCACCCGAGTGGAAGGCATCGATCATCAATGGCAAGCCGATTTAGCCGATGTCTCTCATTTGGCCACCTACAATCGCGGCTACAAATTTTTTTTTGTGTCATCGACGTCTTTTCCAAATTTGCCTGGGTCGTGCCCTTGACTTCCAAATCGAGCAGCGAGTTAGTGCGAGCCCTTTAACGGGTGTTGAAACAAAGCGGTCGTCACCCTCTTCGATGGCAAACGGACAAAGGTACCGAATTTCTGAACCAAGCTTTCCAAAAAGAATTAAAGAAACGTGACATTCATTTTTTACCACCGAGAATCCCGAAACCAAAGCCAGCATCGTGGAACGTTTTCAACGCACTTTGAAAGAACGCATGTGGAAATATTTTACGCATCACCACACTCTGAAGTACATCGACATCTTACCGTACCTGGTGCATGCGTACAACCAATCTTACCATCGAAGCATCGGACGTGCCCCGCAAGACGTGACTCCCGACAACGAAGTGCTGGTGTTTGAGCGCCTGTTTGGTACGTCCCCGACGAGGGCTGTCCCCAAGAAAAGTGGAGAGTTGGTCGTAGAAGATTGGTTGCTCATTGGCAAAACCAAACGCACTTTCGACAAAGGTTACTTACCTAACTGGACGACCGAATTGTTTCGTGTCACTGGACGAGTGCATGGCGGTCATCATGCCGTCTATAAATTGGAAGACATGAACGGAGAAGTGCTCAAAGAAACGTTTTATTTGCCCGAGTTACAACGTGTGACCAAAAAAGAAGACGACGTGTACGACATCGAAAGCATTCTCGAACGCAGAACCCGTAAAGTGGGAGTGTCAAAGAAGTCAAAGTACGTTGGAAAGGATATCCACCCAGTTTTGATTTTTGGATCGACGCTTCGCAAGTCATCGACTATAAAAAGAAGTGACCATCATGCCCTTTCACACAGACGCAGCTACGTCGACCACTCCTTCACCCAGTTCTTCTCTGCAAGATTTACAAAAACAACCCTTGTTGGTGTGGTGTGGAGAACGTGTGCCTAAAACGCAAATTGTCTTTTTCTGCCAAATCTTCGTAGTGTATTGTGTCATCGGGGCAGCCATCGCCAATTTGAGTTTGCAACAAGGAGACAAACAATTGTGGACCATTTTATTGAGCAGTTGCATCGGTTACCTGCTTCCCAATCCCTCCCTGAAATTCTCCTCGAACGGAAACCACGGAAACCTTGTGTCCAGTGCCAGTGCCAGTCACCACTCCAATAACAACAACAACCAGAACCCCATTTTGGGCGGAGGCACGCCTCTGACGTCCAGTAACCCCTCGGACAGCCACATAACTCTGGAATTATGAGTCACCAAAACCAATTTTACTTAACCTTACCTAGCGACAGTTCCATGGAGGTGTTTCCCCACTACACGTTGTGCTGTTACACGGCCAAATTACCTCAGGCCATCCCATTAGATCACGAAGCCCATTGGGAAGTGGCTTTAGTAGAAATCATTCACCCTACACAAATCCAAAACATCACTGAAAAGCAAAACACTTTTGAGGTCGAAATCCTGAACCAACAATTGCATGAAGCCATGACTGACATCGGGTTTTCAGTGGACAATAGAACCATCCAACAATTCTGCCTTCAATATCTACACCTTGAAAATTCCGTCAGGGTTTTATTTTAGTGGCCAACATTTGGTGGACACCATTGCTTCCAGGTTCGAGTTAGCCTTTGGCAAAGCCCTGAACAGAATAAAAAAAAGTGTCACCCTGGAGTACCATAAAGCGGCTCATCACTTACTGATGAAATTTCAGGATACCCAAACGTTGTCCATCAGTTTTAATCGTGACTTGTTTGATATTTTAGGTGGAGACACAAAAATAGCTCCAAATTTTAAACCAAAGATCAACAGCAATACGGAATTTTACAAGTTTTTTTCGATTCCCTGTAGAACTGAACCAAGGACTGAATTTGATCTTTGTGTATTCCGATGTGGTGGAGTACAACGTGGTGGGACACACCTCCGTGCCGTTACTGCGTGTCATTCCTTTCAAAGTGGATAGTGCCACGACCAGTGACCAAGAAAGTGGGAACACTTATCACGTCCACCGCGAATTTGTACATCCTCACTATTTGCCCGTCAGTAAGTCTTATTTGGACACGGTCAACATTGCTATAAAAGGAGATCTGGGGCAAAATATTCCATTCACCAAAGCAAAAGTCACGGTGAAACTCCATTTTCGAAAACGGTTCTCTCACGACTCGTAAGTCATGTATCCAGTGTACCGAGGGGTTGCTCGGCAGCGAGGACACGGTTTAGGAGATATCTTAAAATCGGCCTTTCTTTCGGTGGCCCCAGTCTTGAAACCGATGGTGACACGCGGATTGCACGTCTTGAAAGATGCGGCACTGACGCAAGGCAAAGAATTTCTCCAAAATGTCATCATCGACAAACAAAATCCTAAAGAAGCCTTCATGAGGGCAGGCAAAAATGTCTTGCTGCAAACGGGCAAAGACCTTCTGGGTCGACAAGAAACACCTATAAATGCCCTGCACGCTACCGAGTCAGGCATTCAGCAAAGACAAGGCAGAAAGAGACGACGAAGAAAACACCCTTTCACCAGACTTCGCACGTCTAAAGCTAGAAAGACAAAGAAAAGAAGAACCGTTCGAGACTTAGACCTTTTCGATTATTGAGAAACAGCAACAAAAAAAAAATGATGCACAGAGAGACTTGCGCTTGTTCCAAGTCGGAACTGGATCTGTTTGCCATGCCACCCACCATGATGACCATGCAAGAATCCCAATGGGTGGAATTTCACCCCGTCTCCTCATTGACCGATTCCGCTCCCATCGAGCTTGAAATCAAAGGACAGCCCGAAGATTACATCGATCTGAATAGCAGTTACTTGTACCTGAAAGTCAAAGTTCTAGATAAGACAGGAGGTGATATAGACACTGAAGGAGGGGGTTCAGTAATGGCGGCTATAGGTGGAAGCTAGTAAAGTGGGCTCTGTAGATTTTGGCAGTTATAAGTGGTTATTTTTACAGTGAAATGGTTCATACTTGTTGGGATTATGTGTGAATATTCAAGGAATGCAGGACATACAACATTATTGGTAGATCTTAATCAATTTTGAAAAAAAAAATGTGTTTTTCCACTCAAAATTCAAATATGATGGAATAGAGATGGAAGTTTAGTGGTACAGTTTTGAGACATTCCCTACATGATCTGTTTGACTCATTTACTTACTTCAGTGTAGTTTGCCTTCAATTGTAAGAATTGTTTGGCACATGGTGAGTAATAAATGTCAGTGTCACAACTGAGTAGTGAGAAAAAATTAGTCCAAACAAGATTATCTACAAGTATGAGTGGAAAGAAAGATCAAGGCAAGCAACAAATAAAAACCAGATTACAGAGTGGCACCCTAATGGAGACATCTGACACAAGTATGAGTGAATCAACCTTGAATTCAATTCAGCTGGACTTGGATGAAATAAAGCAAAGTCTCAGAGGGAGCATTTCAAAAGCAGATTTTACATCTGCTATTGCTGACTTGGTGAAAAAAGATGACCTAACAGAAATTGTTACAACTATTGTGAGGAAATTGTTAGAGAATGTGAAGGAAGATCTGAGAGAGGAGATAGTAGCAGAAAGTGAAAAGGTAGTAAAGGAGAGGACAGGAGAGTTGATGGATAGGGTGGATTCACTGGAATTTGAAAACCACCAATTGCTAGAAAAATTACAGGAAGCAAAGAAGGAAAATGATAAAATGAGGATTGATATGAAAGGTTATGAGAGGAGATCAGAGCAAGCAAGTGCAGCTTCAAACCAATTCGAACAATATTCAAGGAAGCTGAACATAAAAGTTTTAGGGCTGGAGGAGGAGGAAAATGAAAATCTGAGGGAGAGAATTCCGAAATTGGTGAAGGAAGTTACAAAAATTAATTTAGATAACAGGGACATAGTGGCTGTGCATAGGATTCCAGGTCGACAGGGACAACCAAGGCCAGTGATTGTCAAATTTTGGAGTCTGGATTGTAAACTTCCAATTATCAAGAAGCGGAAGGATTTTCTGCAGTACAAAGGAATTAGACTGGTAGAGGATGTAACCAGGCTGAATACTGAACTTATCAATAAATTATCTAGGCATCAAGAAATTGACAGTGCATGAGCAGCAGGGGGGGGGGGCGAATCGGACATTTGTCTGAATCGTCATTTGGCTTAATTAATACCTTCTGCACTCAGCGGATCCGGTGTCGTCAGCGCCCGGTAAAAAAAAAGACGACGTCGTCGTCGGGGGATCGTCCAATCGTCATTTGGTTTAATTAATACCTTCTGCACTCAGCGATCCCAGCGTTGTCAGCGTCCGGTAAACACAGCGACGACCGCGTCGATGTCATCGCCCCCCCTGCTGCTAAGTGGCTACTTGCAATTTAACCGAATATTTGGTCAAGTCCGATACGATATCGTGTCCGAGGGTCATGTAAATTTATCGTTACAAATCCATGTGGGGTCGACTGAGCATGACTAAAAAAGTTTCGAAAAACATTAAAGTCCATGTCACCGCCGCACCATGTCTGCCAAATATTTCGTAGCGTGTGTGTATCAACGCCGTTGAACACAGCAAGAATATTACAGTTGTCTCTGATTACTTTTGGAATCTGAGTGTATCGTTGAGTGACATATATCACGTCAGTGTTTTTATGCCTGCCTCTGGAAAATATCCTAGCTGGGTTTTTTTGATTGTCTAACATAACATCATCGTACACGACTAGATTGTTAACGTCGCCATCAATATCATCGATACCTGGTGCATCATTGATATCTGTAATAAACTCGATGACATTTTTTTTAGCGATCGCTGATGCATTCTCGTTGAAATCTTTTAACACCTCGTAGCATCGTTGATCATCCACGCTAGGGGCGAATAAATACAACTTATCCCACTTCATCCATCTCATTATTAAATTGAGTAACAATTGCGTCTTGCCGGATCCAGATGGTCCGATGATAATCATCCGGATCGAGTTTGGTAACGCTGCAACATGCTTAACTGGTTCTCTTGTTTTAGTCGCTGAAAAGTCAATTATATTCATGTCTCTATACATAAATTATGGATCTATATTGTGTAAAGTGTAGAGTGCGTACTGGCACAAATGATATGACAACCGTTACAACAAGAAATAATAGATCGGCGCTTACTGGCAAGTGTGTACAATGCGGTATAAAGAAATTTAGATTCATTTCTATTAGACCCGGAGATGTTTTAAAAAAAAGCGAGGAGGTGATATTGCATCCAAGTTATCAAAACTCCCCGGAACCCCGTGGGCAAAGTATCCAGGAGAAAAACACCTCCCAGGATATAGCTACTGTGGCCCCGGAACGCGATTAGATATCAGACTCGATGATCAAAATCAGCCCAAACCCGGTGAGTATCCAATAAACGCTATCGATAAGGCGTGTTATGCTCATGATGTTGCTTACAAAAGTAGCGATCTGCAACAGCGTCATATCGCGGACGTAAAATTAATTCACGCGCTAAATGCTATTCCTGATAAATCCTTCAAAGAAAAATTGGCCTCATGGTTGGTAAAATCGGCTATGAAAGGTAAATTAATGATTGGAAGCGGAGCTTCTCGCGCTGATAATTGAAAACGCTAGCGTTTTATAATAACAACATGGAATCCATCTATTATTCTCCGAGAGGATACTGGAAGGGGAAGGCCGCAATTGGTAAGCTTGCAAGCGCTGCAAAAGTAACAAAGGCCACCGCGGCTAATTGGTTGTCCAAACAGGCTATATGGCAAATCTATCTACCACCGCCTAAACAAATCACCTTCTCGCGCTTTGATGTCAGCGTACCTAATGAAGTTCATCAGGCTGATATACTATTTCTGCCGCATGACAACGGTTATAAATACGCGCTAAACGTAGTTGATGTTGCGAGTCGATACAAACAAGCGGAACCGTTAAAAACAAAGTCAGCAACTGAAGTAGCCGATGCGTTTGAGCGAATTTATCGAAGAGGTCCTCTGCGCTGGCCGAATCTATTACAAGTTGATCCTGGTAGTGAATTTCGCGGCGCTGTTTTATCAACGCTGAAACATCATAGCGTCGCGGTACGACGAGGTCATACTGCGCTACATCGTGATCAGGCAATTGTTGAACGATTCAATCGGACTGTTGCTGAACGTTTATTTGGATATCAATACGCGAAGGAATTCATCCAAGAAAAACGATCTCCTGAATGGGTCAAAAGGTTGCCAGGCGTAATTGCAGCGTTAAATAACGAGATTACCCGAGCAATCAACATGAAGCCCAGCGACGCGATTAAATACGAGTATATACCCGGAAGATCAAAAATAGATAGCGTTTCCAAGCCGATTCTCGGCGATGTCACTGTTAGATATCTGTATGAACCATGAGAGCTTGAAGGCGGTAAAAAAAGAGCTACTGATCCTATCTGGAGTGTTACCACACATAACATATCAACGATAACACGATCAACTGGTAGACCACCGATCTATAGACTGGATTCAACTGCCCCGCAGCGGGGGTTTACACGCGAGCAACTACAAGTGATACCTGACGATACTCAATTACCCCCGCGTGGTCTTAACTAGCGCCGTTGCGTCTATTGCACTCAAGACAGGTCAACCTCACATTGTTTTTAACATGACCGAGACTGTTATCGATCCTGTCCACGGTAAATTGGCGAGCGTCTTTATCCGAATAACGCCAGCGCATTATACAATTGCAACTCGCGCAGTGATTATTCTGTTGTTGTCGTAACGCAATTATTAATTCGGCATCAATATCAAAACGCCGCTGTTTTTTTTTTATCCTGTTGGCGGTAACCCGAGAGTTTTCTATCAATGAGGCTTGCATCGGTGACTCCGTCACTGACTTCGTCAACAACAATTCTTCGAAGCTGATTTATCCTCCGTACTCTGGACACTGCAAGATAGACTAGATTCGACCATTCGATGCGATTATCAACCATCCAAACAATTGTATCCGTGATAGTCAGTCCCTGCGAGGAATGTATTGTTGTTGCGTATCCTAGCGTCCACGGGGATTTATCAGCACGTAGCGCGTCCTCGACGACGCTGATATCAACGAGCACGATATCATTCAGCACGAGAATTTGTTTTTTTGTCCCTGACGCTGTCGGGGCCGGGATTTCAACTTCAATGTTCTGCCGCCGTGTATCCGCGGGTCTATAACATAACGGCACTGGACGCGTTGGAAACTTTTCCTTATGCAACGTAAACAACTTCCGCTGAAGTGTGTCTCTGACTATCTTTCTACTCGCTACAATCAAATCGTTTGGTTTCCATGTTTCCCAGAATTCATTTAAAGGCATTTCCGGAATCACCTCGCGGATTATTTCACATTGAATTCTATCCGGCTGTAATCTGATTAATTTTTTAACCTCGCGCAGTTGTTTATCAAGTGCCCGGTAATCAGCATCGGTTTCTTCATAATAGTCCACAAACCCGCTCAACCAATCATGTGGACCCTCGCCGACAAATGGTGGTGGTTGGCCATGATCCCCACACATGATTACCGCTGTATTCGCGAGCAGCAACCAATCAAGAAACATTTGTAAAACATCTAACGAAACAGTACATATCTCATCCCAGATGATAACCTCAGGAATAAATTTTTCACCCATTCGATCAGGAGTCCACTCACCACCGCTGTATCGAAAAAAGCTGTGATAAGTAACGGCGTCAACATTTCGTTGTTTTATCTCTCGCGCTAGTCTATGGGTCGGTGTAAGCACGATTATACTTGCCCGCGTTCGAAATAATTCAATTGCCCGAGTCGTCTTTCCTGACCCGCCACAGCCGCTTAAATAAACTGTTTTGTGTCTACAAATTGGATCAGAACACGGTGGTGCATTAGACCATTCTGACAATTTATCACCGCGTAGGTAATTGTTTTCAACGGTGACATCCGCTGACGGGGAATAATCGCGTCGTATTTCTTTTTTAATTCTCCATGTACCCCAACTCTCGTCCGGACTAGTAAACCCGGCTACGTTTTCCTTGTACTTTACGTCAACATAAAACGAATCAACGGCTACTCTAACCGCGGTGTCGGGAAATTTATTTATCATCGAGAATAAATTTATGCAAGCATAACCCAGCATAGACGCCCTCAAATGCGGGTATGCTGGGCTGTCTCCATCGCTGTAGGTAACAACTGTACCCAACCTTGTTCCATTGGACAAGAAAGCTGTTTCGCAGTTCACGTATCTATTTTTCGCCACTGCCTCCTTGATTACGAAATCATATTCTGCGTCATCTATAATCAGCCGTGAGCAATATCGTTTGTAGTCGCAGTTTTTTCCACCTTGTGTGAACTTACCGATTATTCTTCTACCGAGATCTTTTGCCTCTCTGTTTCGTTGGTTGAATATCCTCCTGGACCATTCGATGATATATTCCTCGTCGGCATCGATGTGTTTTCTGGACTCGTCAATTATGCTATCTAGACGCTCCGGTTCTGGTAACCAGACTTCAGTCTGCGCTCGGTATGATATAATCGCGTCACTGACAATCAACGAAACTAGCATTTTACAATCAATCATATACCGTAGCAGCGCTATTGGCAGCCACTTCTTTTCAGCCATGTGTCTACCGATCCAAATATAGCAACAGCGATGAAGTCCTGCCGCGAACTCAAATGATACTATGCGAGCGAATCCGGTTAAATCAAAATCAGGCAGTGGTCCATTAATAGCAACACGAGTCATTTCATGTCTGGGGTGTCCAAATCGTTTGAAATACTCAGCGGCGGATCCATACCCGAGAAAACTCGCTGGATAACAGGCAACCATATCAACAGAAATCATAGCGTCGCGGTTGTATTCAGTGTTCCATAATCCACCGTGATAATACTCCAAACAACTGGATTGTACATCCGGTAGAAATTCCTTGCGCGTTGGGCTCCACGCATTTTTCCTTGCTGCAACATGAGCTGCAACCGATGGAATCGTGAAACAATTTGTTAGCAGTTGTTCATCATGCTCCTCAAATTCTATGGCGGTTTTTTTCATCTTGTTGTGAAACGCTTCAGTGCGGTATAATTCACCGTTTGGTCTTACAAACTGATCAAAAGTATCCGCATCGTTTTCAGCGCTCGTTCATAGTATGGTCTGTCAATTCCGGTTAACAGCCCCGGCTTGGAGTCGCGGCTAACAATGACTGTTTTCTTGTCGCTGAGAACTGGTTCAAATTTATCACGTATGATCCAATTACCTGATTCCACCCGGACAATGAATTTTACTCTAAAGAAATACTTGCTGGAGCCAAGTTGTGATATTATCGTTGCTGCGCGGTTGTCGTTCATGGTAGCATCAACAACGCCATCAATTCCAAATGTTGACCAACTATGAGATGCGCCATCACGCTTGAATTCATTGATACAATCGCGTATTTTACTCAACAGGGTTCTATCGTTTATTAACGCTTTTGGTGCGTCCTTGAGGACTCTGTCGAGATTGAACTTAATATTTTTCCAGGGCTTAATTGCTGCTAATCTCTCGAACTCATCCATATAATTAAAACAAGTATTTAAATGAAAGAATATAGTATAATGAATCACTGCAAATGGTTGATGATTGGGTCGATAACCCCGTGCAATAAATCATGTAGAGGTGAATTCTGCGGGTATCATTTACAAAGCGTTCGTAATGGTTCTCTTGGCCCCCTCCCGTGCTTGGTTTGCCACGTCGGTGTAAGAGGAAAATCGCAGTTGTGTATTAATTGTGGCGGAAAGCGATACAGAGAGTTAAAACGCTATTATGACAAGCGAATTAAAAATGCCGTCATTGACCCCACCGCCGACTTCGTCATTAAAACCCCCCAAGACTACGTTGAAAGATTTATAATTAAACCAAATAATGAATTAGACAAGTAGTATTATTATACAAATGGACCAAGAATTTCAGCCGCATCCTGTGCTCGTTAATTACGAGGCATCTCGCGACGGTGTTGTTAGAAATTGTAGACTGAAGAAGCCGGTTGGATGGAAAAATAATCAGGGGTATTTGATATTTAATGCTGGAGGGAAAATTTATCTTGTTCACAGGGTGGTATATGAAGCGTTTAACGGACCAATCGAGGACGGTCTCGTTATTGATCATATTGATGGATGCCCTCAAAATAACAGACTGTGTAATCTGCAAGCCATCTCTCAGAGTGAAAACAGTAAAAAAGGCCAAACTGGTAAGTGCTCAAAGCAAGCAAGGGGTGTCAAATCGTTTGATACATCAACGCACGAAGAAAAAACATTTCACTCCATGAATGCGGCAGGAAAATATTTCGTCATTTGTATAACCTCAGTGCGATTTGTTGCAGAAGGAATACAGAATTCAGCGATCTCAAAAAAGACTGGGCACAGAATTCGATTTTCATATATAACAGAAATAAGGCCACCGGCGCCTATGGCGCTGACGAATTAGCACACTGCGCGGGGTTTCAATTTTTTTTAATTTAAAAACAAGATGTTCTATAAGAATAATGAATATCGAAGACATCAATAATATATTAGCCGAGATTTCAAAATTAAAAAATCAAGGAATTGAATTATCTGATGGTCTCGACAGCGAAAAAATATTATCCGATTATGAGATTATTAACGAACAATCGAAACGGGGGCGTTTTACCCTGGCCCGCGAGTACCTTTTTATAAAACGATTACAACATACGATTAATGAAAACTTGTACCACAATGACGCAAATGCATTCATTGGACTATTCACTGCCGTTGAAATAATACGAAAAAAACTCTGACGTGTTTATGAACGACGCCGGGAGATTTCTAGTAAGATCAAAAACATTAGAAGGATTATAGACGAAAACTCCGTGGAGCCCCCGATGGTACACTCGGCGGGAAATTAGAAATTGCGGAGCAATTTGCAATAATGGTAGGCGAATCACTTACTACTCGGCTAGCCAGAGAGCGGCTAGCGGCGCTTAAAAAGTTCATACCGTTACGAGACAGGGTCCGAGAACAACTTCAAACGCGGCAGCAACTACAAACTGATTTTACCGTTGGAAGCGAACAACTCTTTGCTCCGATAACGAGTGCAACCAAAGACGTGAAAACAGCGATATACGGGGATATTCCCGACGAAGAAAGAAAGAAAAAGGCGTCACTGCTTGGCGTACTTGAAAAGATAGCGGCTCAGACCGAACAAACGAAGAGGTCTTTGAGGTCACCACCACTCGCTATAACCGAACCACAAGAACCTTATGTTACAATGGCCGACGAAGAAGAACTAGGTGCTACCGCAAGAGAACCAGAAGAAGAAATACCGGAAGAAATACCGGAAGAAACACCGGAAAAAAAAGAGAAAGGGGGGAATATACCCCGTAATGTACTCAAGAAGGGCACAATAGATAAAATTAGAGGCTGCAGCAGCAGGGAAGAATTAGTTGATTTTACTGCCGCAAATTTTACTAAGAGTACACGAGATAAGAAGCATATCAATAGCGGTTACGAGGAAAATGTAAAGGATATAAATGATTGGGCAAGAATAGTGCATTTAGCGAGAATACACAGGAACGAAATACCACGTGGTGGTGGCCCCGATTACAAAGCATTCCTCGATGAGGTTAAAAGGGCAAGACTAAAAAAAGGAAAAGGATACTCTGTTGGTAAAGAATCCTACGGCGTTACCTGTCCTAACAGTGTTCTCAGTGATATATCACGGCTAGAGGTACTAATCGGAGGAAAACGAGCCGGAAATAACTCTCCGGAAATAATGAATGAGGCCGCTGATATTTGCAAGCGGTTATTTACGGGCGGTATCATGGACATTAGTGCGTATCGAACGCTCATAGACGAGTTAGTGGATGATTAAAAAAATTATAAAATTGTCGTTTTGGTTGGTTTTTGGTTGGTTTTTGGTCGTTTTTGGTCTTTTTTGGTCGGTTTTTACGGGCAAAAACCCCAGGAAATCATTTAGAGAAAATCGATGTTTTTGCTGAAAAATCGAAAAAAAAAACGACTATAGGCAACAAAAAACGACCAAAAATGACTAAAAATCAAGAAAAAACCAGAAAAAAACCGGATTTTTATCGAGGGCAAAAACCCAAGGAAATTTTGACAAAATTTATTCCGGTTTTCCACACGGCGGTGGGAAGGGGGGGTCAATCACTAATTGGAAAACTGGTGTTTTTATAATAAAGATGATCATACACTACAACCATGATAAACCAGTACTCGTCTACGTGGTAAACTCGCGATTGCCTGTTTACCGCGCGTACTATGGAGATGGTCTCGGCAATACCATTGCGGGGTTATTTACAAGAATGGCTCCAAAAGTAGCGCCGTTAGCCAAACAATTAGGAATGAAGGCTATTGATGTTATTCGTGATAAGGGAATCAGCGCTATTGGAGATGTTGCCGGAAAGGCGCTTTCAGCCGCGCGGGACAAACTAATGTCGTTGGTGAAATCCAGGGGATTTTCAAAAAGAAAACAGATGCCATCAACGACAGTGATGCCTGCAAATGTCAGTAAAGTAATAAATAACGCCGTGGAAGAAAAACTAGAGTCGTTGGCGGCGACGACTCCCTCGTTGGCGGCTCAGTCATCCGCCGATGCGGCAACCAACGCGCTCATGAACGCGATAGCGGGGAGTGGTCTACGACGAAAACGACGTTGATGGATTTCAATTGAAAACACCGACATGAATTATAATAAAATGTTTGCGCGAACCGCTGATCCCGCGTTTGATATGGATGCCCCAGTGCGCAGGGATGATTCTGTCCGTGATTATCAATTTTATTCTTATTATGCAGCGCAACCTGACCTACGATCGCGAATTGAACTTCAAGTCCAAGATACCAGTAAATATTTTTTGCCGTGTGAAGCGTTTATCGAAATTGAGGGAGAACTCGTGACAAATGCCGCCGATAATGCACCATACGCAGATGACGATCGTGTTCGAGTTGGCTTCGTTAACAACGGTATCATGGCGTTATTTGAGAGCGCCAGATATCTTATTGACGGGCGAGAAATCGAATCAAAAGAACGCGAGGTTGATGTTGCAACGACGATAATTGGGTTAGCGAGATACTCGGATGATTATACAAGATCGGCGGGCCCATCTATGATGTTTGCGAAGGATACCACTAATAACGCTGATCATCTTCAGTACGTTAACGTGCTGGCGGAAAGAGATACCGCAGTTGACCCACAGGCTGAAGCAAATAACCCAGACCGCAGAGCAAGACCAGGCGCTAATTTCAATATTATAAAGAGTATCAACAATTATTACAATCTAGGATTCGCAGCACGAGTAGAGATGTTGCAAAGACCACGCCGACAGTTTTCATGCGCGATTCCACTCCATCACATATTTGGATTCTGCAGAAATGTCAGAAAAGTTGTCTATGGGGCTAAGCATACAATCGCGCTAACGCGAAGGGGCGATGATAACAATGCAATATGGCGTGCTGCTGGCGTCGCTGCCGGTAAAGTCGTTTTAACTAAAATGGCATTGTGGATGCCGGTGCTGACTCCATCAGTTACCACGGAAGCACGATTGTTATCATTTATGGAACAGGGGGGAAAATCGTTGTTGAGTTGGCTGGCGGTAACAACTGATGCTAAAGAGGATAACGTCGCCGATACGTTTACATGGCACTTGGCGTCAAAACAGGGTGTTTCAGCCCCGCGTCATATATTCATAGCGCTACAGAATAGGGAACGATTGGGTAATCAAGAACGCAGCCATATGATATTTGATCAATTAGGAGTCAGGGATGTTTCGCTGAGAATAAACGGACAACAGGAACCATCCGAGGATATACAGCTTAATTACGGCGACAACCATATCGCACGTGTGTATCATCGATTGCTGTCATATATGGGTCGTGATCAAAACGTCGACACTGGTTTGCAAATATCACAACTTGATTTTAAAAAGCTGTATCCGATTTATTATTTTTCGTTGGAACATCTTGATTTAACGAGACAATCCGTCGTTGATATACACTTCCGAGCTCGTATAGCCCCGGGTGGTGTTAATTATAGAGCGGTTGCTGTCATTCTCAGCGATAAATCAATGCTGCTAGAAGGCGTTGGTGGACGAATGAGAATCGTTGATGCGCCAGTGGAAAACATGTAATTGAAAGCACAAACGCGTTTACAATAAATGTCGTATAGTGTCGTCAGTGTAGAGTTGACTGATGGTCAAGTCAAGAAATTACGATCAAAGTCGGCTAAACAATGCGGGACCACAATAACGCTGAAGCCGTCGCAGATGGCGGGTGGTAATCATAAGATATCGTTGACGGCACGTCAAATAAAACATTTCAATAATGCGATGAAGAATAAAAAGGGTGTTCAAATAGATTTTTCGGCCGCAGCGATTAAAAACATGGAAAAGACCGGTGGGATATTTCCGCTGTTAGCCGCGATTCCGGCATTGATTGCCGCGGCCGCACCAGCAGTGGCTAAGGCGGCGGCGTTAGGGGCCGTTGGTATCGCGGCGGGAATGGCATTGAAGAAGGCAACCGGGAAAGGGTATAAAAAAAAACGATCCGCGGCCGGAAAGGGTCTAAGACTACCGGGAACCCCGTATTCATGGTACTCGGGAAAGGGTCTAAGACTACCGGGAACCGTTTATTAACTCCTATGTCTAATTTTGATTTAATAGATGCCGCAAACGCGCTAGCGATAAAAAACTTCAGAGGTGTTTTTATGAGGGATCAATTACCGGCGGCACCAAGGAATATTGAAACCGGCATAATTAACCTCGATGGGTCCTCCGGAGCGGGAACTCATTGGGTTGCATACGCGATTGATCCGCGTGCGATCGTCTATTTTGATTCATACGGGTTAGCCCCGCCGAAAGAGTTCATGCGGTATATCCGGGCGTGTTCAGCCCCGGTTTTTTATTCCACTCTGCCAACACAGCGATTAAGTGACCCACCGATATGTGGCCGTGAGGTATTGAACGTACTCGCGGCGATTTCATCATCGCGAAAACCACCTCATGTGGTTGTAAACGAATACACTAGTGGGGTCGTAGAGGCCCGGCGGGTTAATTAGAAACGCTGTTTTTTTTACAATAACGATGATTGATATTTGGGGACGACCGGTTTCGGCGCTGAAAGAATCCACAAAAACGCTCGCCACCGATGACATAAAAAAACTAATTGAGGATGAAATCGCTGATACGTTGAATTTAACAAGTGTTGACCCAGGTGAAATAGTTGTATTTCAAGACCGCCAGGGTAAATTGAAATCCAGTAATGTGTCGCTGGATGACGTTTTAACACGACAGCGTGATGCCGCCGAGGACACTATCGCGCTGTATACCAGCGACGGACGACTCAAACCGGGTGAACATCTGTCGACGATAACATTAGTCAAAGACGGTTTTATAAGGTTGGATAGATCGGTGACCGAACATGACGCGCAGGTGAAAAAATCTGTCACCGAGGTGAAAAAATCTGTCACCGATATACAACTAATTTGTTTTAATATTTTGTTTATAAGACATTTCTTTCCCTCACCAATGTTATCCTTAATTAATATGTTTGTTTATTAGCTGGTCCACTGTTATATCTCTCCCTAATAAATTCTCTCACTAGTTTATAAATCATCTTTCACTCTTATACTCTCATATACACATTTACTCAGTTGTTTACTCACTTTTCTCAACATTACTCTTCCACGATAAATCTGTCAGTCTCACATTTTTGCTCATACATTCAATCACCCACCACTTCCATGTATGCGCTCTTTCACCCTTTCTTTTTCTTCCCTTTTACCCTTTCTTTCATTCATTAAGTTGTAATTTATATTCTTTTTAATCTGTGCCGTTTGGTTTACAAAACTGTCTTAGCTCCGGAAAAGTCTGTCAGAGGTGCATAAGGGTTATCACAAATGGAGTTGTTTCACTTGTTGTCCATAGTATACTGTATCAATGTTAAACGCAGCCAAAGCTACAGCATTTACTGTAACACCATGGATGATTTTATTATGGACGTTTGTATTCTGTGTGAGTGTGAGTGTGAAAGCCATGCATATGATAAACTCAAGGTGATAATTACTTCATACATTCCTGTACAAGAATATGTATGTGTAAAATTTCTGCTGTTTTCATGGATAATAACATAAAAATTATATCTATTAATGTTAGAGGCCTGCAAGGTTCAGTCTTAAAACGAAGGGATATTTTCCACTGGGTAAAACAAAAGAATGTATCTATAATATGCTTGCAAGAAACTCATAGTACAAAGAACGATGAAATATATTGGGCAGCTGAATGGGGATACAAATGTATATTTAGCCACTGTTCTAGTAAGAGTGCTGGGGTTGCAATATTTTTTAGAAATACTTTTGAATTTATAATTCATAGAGAAAGATGTGACACTCAAGGGAGATTTATTATTTTAGATATTACAATTAATGGCAACAGAATAACCCTCGTGAATTTGTAAGGTCATAATGATGATAAGGAGGAGACTTTATTTTTTGAGAATTCATCAATTATAATGTGCGGAGACTGGAATACTGTTCAAGACTTAGATTTGGATACTGATAACATTTTACATGACAAACACCAACAGGCTAGGGCAGCGATTCAAGACCTGAAAAACGAATTGGAATTAATTGATCCCTGGCGAAATTCCAACCAAGACTTAAAGATGTATACCTGGAGGCAAAAATCTCCCTTGAAACAAAGTAGACTAGATTACTTTCTTGTATCGGATGACATTCATATGAATACAGCTGATGCATGTATCTTACCAGGGTACAAGACTGATCATTCAGCTATTGTTTTGAGTGTGGCGTTTTCAACGTTTCCAAGGGAAAAAGGATATTGGAAATTTAATACGCAACTGTTGAGGAACATTGAGTATACTGATTTGGTCAAAAAGTGTATAACTGACACTGTAAATGAATATTATGTAGGGGGAGATAAAGATGACTCTCTCCATGTTTCTCTTTCCTGTAACGACCAAATGTTCTTTGAAATTTTAAAAATGAAAATAAGATCTGAAACTATATGTTATTCTATTAGGAAATCAAAAGAGAAACGGGAAAAATTAAAGAAAATTGTGCAGGAAATAATAGAAATTCGGGGGGACTGTCGAATAACATAAATGGGGAAATTCTGGAAAATTTAGAGAGAAAAAAAGCAGAATTAGAGGAATCTAGAAAAAAATACATAGAAGGTGTTATATTAAGATCTAAAGCTAGATGGCATGAATTTGGGGAAAAAAGCACAAAGTACTTTTTAAATCTTGAAAAAAGAAACTATGTTAATAAGACAATAAAGGAAATTATTTTAGATGATGGGACAAATATATCTGACCAAATAGATATTTTAGAAGCACAAAAACAGTTTTATATGGAATTGTTTAAAAGTAGAATTACTCAGCTTGAGGACGAGGCTACTCAAGAAACTCGAAATAGATTTTTTAATCACAATATTAAACTTAGTCGAGAGGAAAGAGAATCATGCGAGGGTCTGCTTACAATTAATGAATTCGGTATGTCTCTAAAACGGATGGAAAATGGAAAAAGTCCTGGCTCGGATGGATTCACTGTAGAGTTCTATAAATTCTTTTGGAAGTCTCTTGTGGGATTTATATGTAGATCAATAAATTACGGATACACTGTAGGAAAACTTTCAGATTTTCAGACTCAAGAAGTCATCATATGTCTACCAAAGGAGGAAAAAGACAGAAGATATTTTAAAAACTGGAGACCTATATCACTTTTAAATACTGATTATAAGATTGCTTCGGGAGCAATTGCAGCTAGGATTAAAAAGGTTCTTCCATCAATAATCAGCGATACTCAGAAAGGATATATGAAGGGTAGATTCATTGGAGAAAACACCAGACTATTATATGATATCATGGACCAACTTGAGAATGAAAACAGATATGGTTTGTTATTGTTAATAGATTTCGAAAAAGCCTTTGACTCAATTAACTGAATATTTGTGGAAGAAGCTCTACAATCTTTTAACTTTGGTGATTCCGTTTGTAAGTGGTTTAAACTGTTTTGTAATGACTCTAATAGTTGTGTTATAAATAATGGACATATGTCATCTTTTTTTAGACTTGAAAGAGGATGTCGTCAAGGAGATCCCCTTGCACCTTATTTGTTTATCATTGGGGTTGAGATTTTAGCTATAACTTTAAAGCAAAACGTGGATGTACGGGGAGTAATCTTTGACGACAGTGAATATAAATTGGGTCAGTATGCCGATGACGCTTTTATTCTTCTTGATGGATCTAGTTTTTCTCTTGAAGCAACTATGAATATCTTGCAAGGTTTTTCTCTATTATCTGGACTTAAATGTAACATAACAAAAAATAAAGCTATTTGGATTGGAAACAGGAAATTTTCTAATGAAAGAATATGTACCGAAATGGGCCTAATTTGGTCCTCTTCGAACTTTACACTCCTTGGCATAGAATTTTCTCCAGATTTACAACAGCTGGTGGAAATTAATTATATGAAGAAACTAACAAAGGCAAAACGAATACCGGCAAGCTGGAGTCAAAGACATCTGTCAATAGTTGGTAAAGTAATTGTTGTAAAGACTCTTGTTCTGCCCATATTCATACATCTTTTTTCAGCACTTCCTAACCCATCAGCAAAAGTTGAAGCAGAACTAAATCGCACGTTATTTAAATTTGTATGGGGTGAAAAAGTAGAGAGAATAAAACGTGATATACTAGTTTCCCAGAAAACGAGGGAGGACTAAATATGATACACATATTTTCATTCATTAGGTATATTAAGATAAGATGGGTTAAAAGATTGCTGGAAAAGGAAGATGGAACGTGGCAGAACTTAGTCAATACAACTATACTCAGAAATAAAAAGGATATTTGGAATTTAGGGAGAAGGAAATTAGAAGAATTTAGTAAGTTCATTAAAAACAGCGAACTTGCGGAAACAAATTCACTCAAGTTTGTTTACAAAGATCTTTTACAGGAAACTAAAAGGCAACACACTGCAAAGCAAGAAACTTGGATGGAAGTATTTAATAAAAATATAAGTAGTGAGGAGTGGTCTGATATATATAGCCGGGCAAAATGCTGTACCAAGGATACCAAGTTGATCTCTTTTAACTTTAAATTAATCCATAGAATAATCGCTACTAATGATTTTCTTAAAAGAATTAACGTATTTGATGACAACAAATGTACTTTCTGTAAGAGTGAAACTGAAAGTATTGAGCATCTCTTTTATGACTGCAGTATTACTTCACAGGTTTGGTACCGTTTTATTGAAGTTTTTGCACCTTTTTGCCCAAATATTGTACATCTGTCCAAAAAAAAACATTTTTAGGAAGTGAACAACTGGACAGTTTGGGTAATTTTCTGCTTATTTTGGCAAAATATTATATTTATCCTTGCAGATTCAATATGAAAAATCCTTCTATTTTTGCTTTTAAGCAAATAGTTGCAATGCATAAGAACATTGAAAAATATACTGCTAAGGTAAATAAAAAAGAGGACCAATTTCTTCAAAAATGGACCTCAACAATGAACATTTAACTTGTCTCTGACTTGATGGTAAATAGGAACAAAATATTGTAATATCACAAAGGCCATGTCACCTAGATTGTGTGCCATATGCATGTGTATATGCGTGTGCGTGTGTGTGTGTGTGTGTGTTTTCTTTTTTACTTTCTCTGTAGATTATATTTATTATCCCTAGATTATCTGATAACCAGAAATGTTTGATTGTAAGGTGACCCTGGGATGGTTCCCCGACCCATTGGTCAACCTATTACGGGGTTAATAATAAAAAAAAAAATATTGGTATGTCTGAACAACCTGCATTTGTAGTAAATTTTGTGTTCTGCTGTAAACACACTGCTAATGTAATAAATGTTTTCATTTGAAAGAAAAAAAGATATAGACACTGAAGCAGTAGCTCCCGTCTACAATTTCATGCATTCCTTGTTCAGTGGAGTGGACTTGTACTTGAATAATAGTCAGTAGCAGCATGGATACTTACCCTTATCGTGCCTACCTGGAAAATCTCTTGACGTACGGAATAGACGCCAAGAACACTCATCTCAATGCCTGTGTGGTATGGGAAGCTGACGAAGCTGGCGAGTTTGAAGAATTGGAAACTGAAACAAAGGATAAAAATAAAAAATACAATGAGGGATTTGTAGAACGAAGAGACAAAATCAAAGACGGACAGAGTTTAGAACTGATGGATCGTTTGCATTTGGACATGTGGTTGCAAGAAAAGTATTTGCTGAACGGGGTGGATGTCCGCCTGAGACTGAATCGTGGCAGTAGCGCTTTCCATTTAATGGCTGGTGCTGACGATTACAAAACCAAAATCCAAGAAGCCAGACTCTACGTACGCCGTGTGAAAGTGTTACCTAAAGTGGGAAACGACATCAGTCAGACGTTGAGCAGAACGACCGCCAAGTATCCCATACGACGCGTGGAAGTGAAAACCTTCACCATTCCCAAGGGTCATCATCTGTTCCAAGGACAGTTACCCAAACGTTTGATCGTTGGTATCGTCGAGAATGAAGCCTTCAACGGAGCTGCCAATAAAAATCCTTTCTACTTTCAACACTTTAACGTGTCCAAGATCGAAGTCAGTCGCGATGGCAAGACCTTGTGTACCCGACCTTTTGAACCTGACTTTGAGAAGAAGAATTACTTGAGGTCGTACTTGTCCCTGTACGAAGCCACGGGACAGTTAGGAACCAACATCAGTCACGGGATTACGTACAACGATTATGCAGAAGGCTTTGCTTTGTGGGCTTTTGATTTCACTCCAGACCAAGGCATCGACGAGGGACATTTCCACCCTATAAAATCCGGCCAGATTCGTGTGGAACTTCAGTTTGCAAAACGAGAGCCTGATGTAACGGTGAACGTCATCCTGTATGCAGAATTCGATAATACCATAGAAATCAACAGTTTGAGAGAAGTCATTCTAGATTATTAGAAGCCATGGGAGACTGTTATCCCTCTTTACCTAGTGGAGAAACTTTGGAGATGAAATGTGAGGAGACTGTGGAAGAAGAAGTTATCATGATGAAGTCCCGATGGCCAGAACAAGAAGCGCATTTAGTCTCCTGTTTTGCCAAACACTTGGTCGAAAAAATGACGGAATTGATCAAGAAAGATTGCTATGGATGTCAAAACGATCATCCCAGTCAAATAAAACACGATAAATGCCTGATGATGAGTCAAGAAGAAAAATTGGACGAGTATCTGGACGAAGCTTGGAGTCTCATCTCGGACGAAGTCGTGTTGCATCAGTGGTATAAAGACTTGCGTGAACATTCTTGTCCACCATTAACCACTCAAGAGATCCATCGTATCGAAGCTCTCCTGAATCAGAGTGAGGAGACGAAACGAAGAAACGGTTATTTGTCAGACATTTTCAAGCAAAAAGTCAGGATCGAATTGATGACTTATTATTACCTTTGAAGAAGAAAAAAAAAACATGGATACCTGGGAACTTTATTACCTTTTGAACCACAGTTCGTATACGGCTTCTTGGAATCCTGTCGTCTGTGCTAAAGATGAACTCCCTCATCGCAAACCTCAAGACCATCTAGCTTATGTGATCAACACGGACGACAGTCATCTCCCAGGAACCCACTGGGTAGCCGTCTACTTTCCTCAAGAAGGATGTGTGGAATATTTTGATTCGTATGGATTGCCTCCTTTGGAAGACGATATCATTGACTTTATGAGAAGAAATGCTCAGACCACCCGATTCAATAATGTGAAATTACAAGGCACAGATTCCTTGGTGTGTGGACAATATTGTGTGTATTTTCTGCATCATCGCAGCCTGGGCTATTCCTTAGAACATTTAGTGACTCATTTTGATCCTCGTTCTTCTTCAAGAAACGATGTGAAAGTAGATCAGTGGTTTTGTGACCATTATGCTTATCTTTTGTCTCAAGCTAGGAAACGTAGTGTCCATCAATGGCCTAATGACTTTCAACAATGGAAATCACTTTTCATTCACAACGTTGTCAGCCCTGTCCAAAATAATGTGTGAATTGAAAAAAATGTTTGTGATTTAAAAAAAAATGTTTGATGTTATATCGTTGGATTATTGTTAAAAATGTTAGAGTTGTTGGTTAGTGTTAAGTGATTTTGAATTAAAAAATGTTGTGTTTTGAAAAAAATGCCTTTGTCTTTTGTTTGGCTATAAGAATGTTGATTCATGCTCTTTGACTTCTCTCTATCCCTCTCATTACACTCATTGAACGTTGCGGCTCGAAAACCGTAGAGGGATGTTTTCCTTCACGTCCGCGCTTTGACTTTAAGAACCGGGGTAGTTTCCAGTCTAACCATCCATTGTCGACTCATCCTCCTACGAAGATGTGCTCCAAACTAGCTAAGCTAAACGAGGCCTACGTGAATTTGCATAGGGTCAGACACAGTCTGATACCGAAGCCAGAAGAGATAGAGAATGTGAGAATGTTAAAAGTCACTGAAGACCTGATAGAAGAGCTCTTCAGAGAAGAAGTGAACAGGGAGAAAGAAGAATGGACAGAGAAGTACAGACTTCAGAGACAGCAGCAACAGCAACAACAACAGCAGCAGCAGCAACCTGAACCTGACAGAGGCTTTGTCGATTGTCGCATCGACACCAAAGAGTTCTTCTTCTCTTTCCGAAGAAGCAGGCCTATCGTCAGTAAGTCTATCCTCAGAGGACGTCACATTCTTAGAAACTAAAAGATTGCCATAGCAAATAAAAGAAACCAGCCCTTTTCAGGGCTACCCAATACTCTAGAAAAGAAATAACAATCCATTTGCCAATGTGTGTATGTAGAGTAGTGTGAATATAAACACTAACTCTTTTTTATAGTGAGAGGGTATGTGTTTGTGTATATGATTGTGTGTTTGTAAGTGCTCACGTACGTTGGTGTGGATAGTAGATTAAGATCATGTTTTTGTTTTTGCTGTTTGACGTGTGGGGAGAGTAGATTTGGGGTTTGATTGATTTGCGTATGTGGATAGTATATTGAAGTGATTAATGAAAATTTTAAAATTAGTAATGGGTTGTATAAAAAGTGAGTGAGTGATTCTTTTAGGTCCGCGCGTTGTTTGATTATGATCTAGGTAAGATCAATTTTGTTTTAGGGGATGTTTTCCTTCACGTCCGCGCTTTTAGTATAAATTGAAAATCGCTGGGCAGTCTAGCTACCTTGTTCATTCGTTAACAAGACAATGAATACCAGAATTGTAAAGCTTCTAGACCTCCAGATGCACCTGGAATATGCCAGGCGCCTGTTAAATGAACTGGCCGCGGAGGCCATTGTCGAAGAGAGAAGGATGAAAGAGGAGGAAAGAAGAAAAAAGGAAGAGGAAGAAAAGGAGAGAAGAAATTTCAGAATCCCAGAGACAGAAAATTGGGATTCTGAAGCCACTTATCCAGCCTCTGCACTCCCAAGAAAAAAGGTAAAAGGAGACTGGGGAAGAAGATGTGTGTGTGGTGCCAGGCCTGGAAGGTGCCATCATTAACCAGGTGTCACTGGAGTTCAAAAAAAAAAAAACAAACAAACAGCCCTTTCAGGGCTACCCAATACTCTAGAAAAGAAATAACAATCCATTTGCCAATGTGTGTATGTAGAGTAGTGTGAATATAAACACTGACTCTTTTTTTTATAGTGTTTGTGTTTGTGTTTGTAAGCGCTGACGTAGGTTTGTGTGGATAGTAGATTATGGATTTAGTTCTAATGATTTGCGTGTGTAAATAGTAGATTTGGGGTTGGTTTATTGATGCTTCACGTATGTGGATAGTAGATCATATGAAATGAGAAAAGGAGGGGATGTTTTCCTTCACGTCCGCGCGTTTTAAGTAATGATCTAGGTAAGATCAATTTGGTTTTAGGGGATGTTTTCCATCACGTCCGCGCTTTAACTATAAAGCTAACAGTGTTAGCCATTAGAACCCATTCCACGGAATAAAGACAAAGAAAATGGTGGTAGCAACAGCGTTACTGAATCATTTGATAGGCATTTATTATTGGATAGTAGATGTTACGTTTGTCATGGAAAAGATAGAGAAAGAATTCAAATTAGAAAAGTGTCTTGACTGTTTTAATAATTTGAAGGAAGCAAAGGAGATAGTAACAGGAATGATGGAAGAAGAGGAAAAGAGACTGAGAGGATTGGTTGACCCGCCTTATGTAAGAGTGGGAAGTTTAAAGGAAGCACTTGAAAATGTCATCGAAGTCAGGTGCTTCTTAGAAAAGATATTGAATTGGACGGAGTGGCGATACGTAAAATGGGGGTTGGACCAGCTGACAAAAACGGAAGAAGTAATGAGGAAAGTGATGACGGAAGAGGTGAAGAACATCAAAGAAAAGAGGACAAAGGAAAGAAAAGAAGAAGAAAATAGAAAGAGAAAAGAAAGCTTTGAGAAACTCAATAATAACTGGATACGAATACAGGAGAAATTCCGAGCGATAGGTCATCCTGACTGGATGCCTAAATCAGAAATAAAGAAGAAGACAGGAATAATGGCAAAAGTTAGAAGATGGCTACAGAAGTGGAGGAAATAAAAGAAGAAGATGATGATGATGAAACCAAAGGCCCTTTTCAGGGCCACTCATAGGTCTCGAAAAGAGACTGACTTTCCATTGCCTACCCTTTTTTTTATTTTTATATATTTAAAAAAAAAAAATCCCATGTTAATTTCCCATTGTCGCTCAACAGTCCCACGATTTATTCCCATGTTCAATTCCCCTTGTCGCTCAACAGTCCCAAACTCTATTCCCATGTTCAATTCCCCTTGTCGCTCAACAGTCCCAAACTCTATTTCCCATGTTCAATTCCCCTTGTCGCTCAACAGTCCCAAAATCTATTTCCCATGTTAATTTCCCTTGTCGCTAGACAGTCCCACGATTTTTCGTCCATGTTAAATTTATATAGTCGCTAAACAGTCCCAGGGTGGTTAATGTTAATTTTCCATTGTCGCTAGACAGTCCCAGGGGTGTTTTTAATGATAAGTCCCATTGTCGCCAGATCGTCCCTATTCACTACTGACGTGCCAAGTGTTTTAAGCCCATTGGACAAACCTTTATCATAAAATCAATTATACGACGAATTAAGACGCAAAACAGATGCCCGGATGAGGGTCAAAAGTTGATTCTTCTGGGGGGAAAAATAGAAGTTTGTTACCAATTGGCACATGATAAATATCACGTAGTCCAGGTATGACCTTGACTCAACTTAATGATTCTTACTGTGAGAAAGATTTTAAAACAATTATAAAACGTTGTTTACCAAAACTGTCACCGATTTTGGAACAAGATCAGCAAATAGATACAATGTTTCATTACCCATAGCATATAACGAAAATAAAAAATTATTAAAAAATAACAAATTAAATTAAAACAAATATTCATAACACTAACGACAAACTTGGTCCTCAATCAAAACACGTGTGTTTGCCTGCAGACTTGAATGCATGTTTGTGCAGTTATTTTCCTATAAATTAATTTCACTTCCTTCTCGACGGGACATGAAAGTTTGATCAGCAGAAAAGGATTTTAATTAATTGTTATCAGAGATTCCAATACAGCCTGAGGCTTTTTTTGGTCAATAGTGAATCGGCACAAGAGCATATTGATTGTTAGCATGCTATGCACATAGCAGTTTCAACAAATTGTTTACATTTATTATTTTTTAGAAAAATAATCCTGAACAGAACCTTAGAGAATTAAATATATATTTAAAATACATAGAAACTTATTAAGCATCGCTCTGTTTATTTCCGCATGTATGTTGAAGTTTTCCTGCTTTAGCTTTTTAAAAAAGCAACTAAAATGAACACTACTATGTTTCCAAATAATTAGATTATCGTTTCCTATTCATTAATTTTCTTGACGAACTTTTAGTATTAGTGTGGAAAGTAAGCATTAAATGTGTCATTCTTTAAATATGAAATTGGGAAAATTTGACTGAAGAATTTAATTAGTTCTTTATTAACGAGTGAAACAGAAACTTTCGTTTGAAAATGTAATCTTTGTCTCACTTTACACAAGTGTTTATTTGCCATTCTGCTTGTATAATTCTCTCAGCTTTAAACTTCAGCTAAGCGGCAGAACAAATTATATAACACTAGTGATGTCCGCACTGATCAAACATTTTCAGGCCTATCATTAGACAGCATTAAAATAACGCTACCGTAGTAACGCACTGAGGGGATACATCTCCCTCATGTATAACTGCAAACAGGTGAAACAGAGGTCAAGAGGTGCATTTTACTGGGCATACTAGTCTATTATAGAAAATAAAAATGTTGACACGTGAATGTTAGGGCAGAGAAAAATGAAGTTATCTTTATGGAAGCAAAGTGTTTTTCAATAAAGGTTGTACTGTTTTATAAATAACAGTGTAGGGTCTTACACGAGTGCCTATTTTAAATGAAATCTATGAAACTAGTTGAATGAATGACTACCAAGACATTTTAAGTAATCAACGCATTTCATAAATTTCACCCGTAATAATGTCAAATGAAAGATGGTATTACGTGTAAATACAAATGTTATCCGGTAAGGAGCACATAAATAAATATATAAAACTGACTTTACATTAATTCAGATGCCTTGGTTATTACATCTTCACATATATCGCCATAACACCATTCGTGATGTCACTGGGTGTTATTAGACGTGTATTATATTGAATAATATGATATGGGAAAATAGATCTAACAAGGACAGTAACCGTATGATAAATTCATCTATTTAAAGTAAATGACATAACAGGTTCAAATTCACCATATGACATGACCGCACTTGTTTTATTATTTCAAATGGAAGTTTGATGCAAATGCCATTATTGAGGATGATGCAATCCCATAGAATTTGACCTTTGCTAATGATTACAGTAAAGTGTTTAATGTAGTTGATACTATGCATTACGAGAATGTCCACCTCTGTCTGCGTGGGTTCTAGTCTCGGATTACGCCAATGTGGGTATGTGAGAAAGCTTGCCAATAGCTTCTCGTGGGTCGGTGGTTCTTTCCGGGGCTTTCCTCGGTTCTTCCTCCACCATTTAATTTATACTGGCCGCCATGTATGGCCTATTTTTTGCTGAAAAATGGCGTTAAACCCTACAACAACAAGAACAACAACAACAATGTCCATGATGTGATTATAACGCTCGTTGATATCAAAATAACGCATAACCAGAAACAATGACGCACTAATGTTTCTGTCATTTTCTATTAGATAACAATGCCATATGTTGAGAGAAAAAGAATGAAACTCATTTAAAAGTGTATTATTTCCAAATATTACAACAATTTCCAAATTGTACGACAGCTATACACTGTATTTACACTCATGTGTAATCTACCCTAATGTCAATTTTTGTTCGTACGATTTTAGTGTTAGCACTCTCACAAAATACGATTTGTGCACAGCCGCTCTCCATTAATAACTATGAGACACATTTTGTTTTCATGGCTCCTATCGTCCTGGAGGCAATCTTAGAAATTTTAGAGTATCAGCAACTTATGACTCGTTAACTCCATGGATGGATGGAGTCCTAAATTTTCTGAATACTGAAGAAGTACGAATGTTACAAAATTGAATGTACCGTGCGCGATGCCGGCTTTAAGGACATTCAGTACTTGTTCTCATTAAAATTAAAATTTCAGGTATGTCTTTTCAAACGAAATATTCGTTGTACAACAATGTGACTGAACAAAAGCTTGTTTGTTGTAATAAGAGTTGACAGTACTACATAGAATGTTAACGTTTTAAAAAGCTGTTTAGCAGACAATATTGTTGACAGAGAGACGTATATCATCCCCTACTAATTAAAGAAAAACAAAAATAAAAAACAAACACTGATAATACGTGGCTCAAAGCAACAATAATTTGAGATGGTTTGGAGTTCTAGCCACGGCAAAAGGCTATTTAGCGCAGAGACAATCGGAGTAGCGTGCCTGCTCAAAGACACACCACACGAGCTAATCCACTGGTCAGATTCGAACCTCCACCCTTTCGGGACAAGTCTAGCGCTCTAATTAATTAGCTACTTTCGAGATGTTGGAGGGCAGACTGGGCAAACCCTGCATCCCCAAGCCAAAAGGGAGAAGCTAAACTCACTGCTAAAGCCCCCCAAAACTAATTGTTGTGTTTCCTATTCCACTGCACTTAGTATTTATTACTAAGATCTTCAAATACTGGACTAAACCATTTCAATTAGATGCACAAATCAATTTTGTGGGTTGGGCGGGGAGGAGGGTTCGTTTTTTTATTTTTCAACCCCGAAGGGAAAAAAGTGTTAGGATTGGCAACGAAAGACAGGGTCGGCCGACATATTTCTTTGCCTAAGGTAGAAATACACAATAGATGTTATTGATTAATTATTATTAAGATTTGGGAACAAAATGTTACACTTTCAGAGCATAAAGTAATCCTATTAATTGATGACCATTTGCAAAAATGACCTAGGAAAGGGGAGTAGACATAAAATCCGCCTATGATGAAAGCCAGTAAAACTAAATATATCCGATTTTATGCAAGTTATTCACATTTTGATCAGTATGGACTGTACTATAATATTATGTAGCTTTCAGAAATTCTTATCTAAAGCAATTAATTTGTCCATATTTCCTGCAGTACTGTAGGAAATGACCAGTTAGGTTGTAAATGTCCATAATGTAAAAGGCCAAAAGAAGCGGAAAGAAAATCAAATATCAATTAATTAGTTGTAGTAGTCAGGAATATTATATTTGTATTCTCTGCCATTTTATTCATATTAAACACCATATGTTTTCCAGTACAGTATGTTTTGGAGATGAATTATTAATAACATAATTGATGCTGGTTCTCAGATCCTTATTTAAAAGAATTAGGCGCACTTTATGTTTGTGTATGTAAAACGATATTTTTAGCAAATTTCTTCTAGTACTTTCTCATATGAGTTTTATAAGGAAGAGACCAAAATACACTTGCGTTTAATTGGAAACTTCACGGTGTATGTAGTTTGAATTCTGTAATTTGTGTTGTCGGTTTTTTATAATTATTTTTAACGTAGCTTTAACAGTCTGAATCATATAGCTACAATGTCTACTGTGTGGTATTTTATAGTGATGTCTAGTACTGGGGAATCGTCCCGCAAGCATATAGCATCATGTCCCACCTTGTCATATCATCCGGACACCAGGCCGATCAGTCCTAGCACTAACCTCTTAATGCTGAGCGCCACGCGAGATAGCTGCTAGTACCATATTTATAAGTCTTTGGTATGATTCGGTCGGTGTTCGAACCCGTGACCCCTGCTTCCGACTAGGACGCTCTAATCACATAGGCCACAGGAATTTGAATTCTGATACCAGTCTTATCTGCATCCATGTTTTCGTTGTCCAGAAAGTGGTAGACTAATTTCAGAGGCCACCTTTAAGCTTCGTTCCTCAATAGTGTCACTTTAAAACTGCCACACTGTTAGTTCTTAAAACCATTTTATATCAAAATGGAAAATTCGAAGTTTCTTAACCAAAGGAAAAAAACCTAAGCTGGATGTGGAATTTACGTTCTCTGCCAGTGTACTCTGCAACTTGGTGAAACCCCTTTTCTTCTATTTCATTATACTAATTTCTGTTTCTGTGAGAAAAGTTTCCTAAGTAATCATTGCTTTTAATATTAGTCAGTAATTACAGAATTAAATCAAACTTCTCAGATGATTTTTATGTTTGCGGACAGAAGCTACTTTTCAAGAGCTGATCAAGGCATCAAGAACAATGCTGCAAAAATAAAATGTGTGCCATAAGAAAGAACCCAACATTTTCATTATTGATACCGTTGGAATTCCACTCGTGAGTAGAGAATATATATTTTCCCCACAAAATACCTTCAATTCCTGTTTGGAAAAGATAACGTCACGCTTTTGATTTCCATAATCTCCATATTTAGTTTGGGAATTAAAATGTCTATTGTAAAATAAATAATGACATGATTCTTAGTTATGTCGACACGTAAGCGCTTTTAAGCATATTATTCACGAATTATATAGATTATTCTGTATTAAATAAAGTATTTTCTAGTTAAAGCTTTGATTGTTGCAATAATGTGCTTACTACATTTCCAATAATCATGTCTCTGGTATATATTTTTTTCTTTCTTTTCCGTTATTTTATGTACCTGTTCATTTTGTTTGGGAATCCCTTCTAACAGAATTGAACCATCTCAGCTGTTATTTCCTTTGAGATGTCTTTGTGTTAACAGATTTGGACGGGAATTGCTACTCATTTATGGATATATAATTATGTTGCCAGATGAGATGGAATGGCAAATCAAGTTCAAACAAATTAATTAATTAGCCATTACTGTTTCTGAAACGCATAAAATTTGCCCATAGTCCGTTTTCCAGCTGTGAAGATAATATGAAGATGTTGATGTGAAAATATATGCACGTATGTACTTTTAGCTGCCTTTAATTAAAAATGTTGAAAAAATAAAAAAGCCATTGATATTTTCCATATAACACAATGAATTTATTGAATAATGATTCAACTATCTGACTAATTCTTAAAACTCCATCAATCATCTTAATAATTAATAAAGTAAAACTCTAACCTTGCAAAGTACTAGAAAGAAGTGTATATACAACCCTTATATGTTATTATTATATTTTTTGTTGTTGAGGAAATGTACAGTTCCTGAGTCCTGTTACTTTGCAGCCTAACTAACTAACTAACTAACTCTTTTATGAGAAAATGGAGAGTTACTATGCAAAACTGATACGTCTTGGAAGATATAAAGAAAGACCAATCCATAACAAGAAGGAATTTTGATTATGATCAGTACACGCATTACATGTGTTTGTCCGTGAATAAAAACCTAATCTATATATGACAGATTCTCTATGTTTCTGGCTGCATTGTGTCTCCTCTACAAAATATTTATTTCATACAACAACACTGGAGATTAATTATTCCAACATTTCTGAACAATGAATCAGGGAATCAGATTGAATCTGAAAAAAATAAGAGAATTTATGAAAAGTCATTAAAAATACTTGCACATTGAAATGTTAGAAAATATATTGTGTGTCGTATGTATTATCTTCAAAGCCTATATAATTATACATACAGTTGAATCCAAAGTTGTATACCAGTGTCATACATATATCCATTTATGCGAGAATACACGGCTCAAAATTTTGAAAAATCTATTATTAATACAAGCTATGAAATATTCTACTGATGACATTCAAAACAAACTTCCCAATTAGCGTTTCAAGTTTTGAAATGTGTTTTTAACTTTAAAGGTGATTATATGGTTTTGCTCATTATCGGTAAACAGGTACATATGCAAAACTAACTGATTTAAGGTTTATCTATGATCGATAATGACTTGAACGGTGCAGAGCAGTTTGGAGGCATACACACATATGAATATCAAGTTGAAACAAAGCGCCTTGAATTAATCATACTTGTAACAGTGGAATTTACATTAGTTCTGACATTCTTTTGCGTGTGGTACAGAGACAGACAAAACAGCCAATAGTTTTAAACATGAAATAGTACCATAAAAAAATCATATATTAAATTTTTCTAGTATCATATTCTGTTTTGAAAAAAATAATCATTGTCATAGAAGCTCCAAATTCACATGAAGCTATTTTAATTTAAACGCAGAGTAATAAATCATCATGACAAACATACAGTTGCGTCATTTCATGTATTTAAAATATAGTGAAACTCCTCAAAACCGAACCTTCTGAATACTATTACCAGGATCCCTTAAAGATCAGACTTTCTTGGCGGAGTCCCAAAACTTTTCCTTCTTTACTATCATCCTACCCCACACCAGAATTAATCAAATCCTCTCTACTATTAAAAAAGAGACATATTTCAATCCTTAATTTTAATTTTATCCCTATTTTGTTCAAATTAATATTTTTTTAAAAATAAAATGACAGGGATTTGTTAATCGTGAATGTTGATTTTAATTATAAAAATATAAAAAAGACAAATCGTTCAATGGATCCTTTATGCAAACAAAATGCATCAAACACACTTGTATAATAAGTTAATAAACACACACTTTAATAGTTTATCTAACAGCGTTTAATTTTTACACATTCATCTTGAAAGCTCACTCTCTTTGATAACTGACTTCAAATTAGCCCTTAGTCGGCGCTGATCCGTCAATTGTTTTTCTATTCACGCATGCCCTTGGCAGATGTTATCACAGATACGCCTACTAAAGTAATTCCTGTTAACAATATGGAGCAGTTTCAGGTCACGCATTTAGCAGCTAAAGTACATTTTCCACTTTGGAATGAGTTTCGGTTTTATGGAGTTTATTTAATGTAAAATGTAAATTTATGATTGAAATTTATTTCGGTTATCGAGTAGAGGGGTTTCTGTTTAAATTACTGGATAAAAATAACGTTATAATGTTTAATCTGCGCTGGTTGTGAATTTATAAAGGCTATAAGTGTCTGCTTTTTTGCTTTGTTTAATGCTAAAACTTCTTACGAGCGAATGACGAGAGAAAAGGCACCCCACCCCCCACCCCTTGCCCATGTAAACTTTGAATAAGATCAAAAGCCACCATTCTTTTATACGAAATGGAACGAAAATGCCTTGTAGACAAATTAAAGTTTGTAACATGATGTTTTCGTCAGTATTGGATTCTTTTTTTGTTTGCGCTTACAATCTTTTCTCTGTTTCAAAATGATATGTCTAGCGATATTGTTTCTTAATCGAGTCTTGCTCGATTTACTGTTCCAATTCTCTTTTTTCAATATCCATTATTTTTGCATTTCTGCTTATGATTTTCTCTTGTCCATTCCTTTCTTTATTTATTCTGTCTTTCTTTACTTGATTAGACAGCGTCAGCTACCACTGACACCAGTGAACAGCTTAGCAGTTCAGCAGGGCACTGGATAGCCACCTTTTCATTATAGTTTACTCAACAACAGCGATTTTGCAAGTGATTAAAAAACAGAATAAACCGAAAGCTGGATGTGAAGTTCGATTCCGTGGCACTTCTAATTTTATAAGATTGCATATAAATTTAAAATAACAGGCATTTACAACACAGATGACAAAATATCGATAAGCGTCTGCATAATATGTCAACAAAAATGAGTGAGGTTCTACAGGACATTCTTCTTGTCAATATGTACCAAAGTAAAGACACAAGTCTTTATACAATATCACTGATAATCTATATAAAATATAGTTTTCCATGGTAATAAATTGCAAACGTATTGTAAATCTGAAATCGTGTAAATATAGCAGTTGCAGATCTTGCAGCTTTAAATATTTCAGTCTACACTGGTATTTTGCAATATGAGTAACTTTTCAATAGAATTTACTTTGAGATACGTCATAAGTAATGGCTTAAGGATTCGGATAATGTACAGTTGAAACAATGCTTTCTCTTTCCAAAGTATTTATTACGTTCTTTTTTCCATTCTGTAGGAACTGAGCTATGGTTAAAACATGAAGACAGGAATGTGAGAGACCCGTTTTGGTGAGTTTATTTTATTTGGTATTATCTGGAAGATTTATTGCTGTGAATGATAATTCGGAATTTTAACAATAGCAGTCTTTAAATGTAAATGATGAAAGGACTTTTCCATTACAATATAGCGAAAATTACCTGATCATAGTAAATGTTTTTCTTATAATATGATCGCTTGAAAAGCCTATCGTTAATTCGTCGGCTTGTTTCTTCTGTAACCTGTGCTTTTAAGCCTTGCATCAACAATGGAAAATTGGCATGACTATTTTCTTCCTTTGTTCACACAAGTGAAATAAAACAATGAATCAGACACTATATGTACTTTTATTTATTTTTGTAAAACAAACTTGGACAATACTATATTACCATATTATAATTTCATGACTGCACTATGTACCGTTTACAAGTAAATTTTTGCGTCATTCTATATTTACACCATTTTAGGAACGGGATCAGAGATTGGGAAAATTTAAAGTCGTGCAGATCTATGGATCTTAAAATTATATATGACGATACCATGACATTTACACACGCAAAGTTTCTGAAAATATGCAAATGGAAATCATTGGCAAGATCATTTTTCTCCATATATCGTAGCATTCCTAAGTCAGAATCTGTGAAAACAATGTCAGAAACACGTTTTCATATTTTTTGTAGAATAGACTGATAGTATAATTGTTTTGTCACACCTGAAATATTACAGAAGACGCTTTGATACAGAAGCATATTTATGCACTCCGTGTATGTAATAATATGGAGCCACCAGACTTCCACCCGAATTTATGAATTAGCAATGTAACGATTGATGTGTTAAATAAGGAAGGGATAACCAAAATGAGATTATTTATGGAAAGGGTCAAGGACCCGTCCATGATTAAACAATGAACCACTATTGCATCTGTTTGCACAAAACTATCTGAACCTGAACTGTTCATACACTGTCTCATAATATTTGTCTTCATTTTCATTTCGCAAGTTAACGCGAGTTATAATTCTCATTGATATAATTGTTCAAAAAGTCTCTTTGGTTTCTTACTGGTGTATGTCCATAGAATGTATTGATAGTTCAGACTAAATGTGTAAACATGTCCTCACTGTCCATGATGTACCAATGTCCACGGTCTCCATGTTCTGTCAATAGGGTGCGTCCTCATTTCGTATTCATTGTTCAGACTAGATGTGTAACCATGTCCTCGTTGTCCGTGACAAAATATCCACCTTCTTCATGTTTTAGTTAATTGGTGTGCGCCCTTAATTTGTATTATTAGTTCAGAGAAGATTTTGAAACACGTCCTCAGTCTCCATGATGTACCAATGTTCACAATCTTCATGTATTTGGTGATACTGTGCGTCCTTTGATTAAATTGATCATTCAAACTATATGTGTATACATGTCCATGATGTACCAATGTCCACGGTCTCCATGTCGATGCTAATAGTGTGCACCCGTAGCTTGTTTGTATTCATGGTACAATATCCATGATGTACCGATGTCTACAGTCTCCATGATTTTTGTTTCATAGTGTGAGTCCCTAATTTGTATTGATATCTCATATCAGATATGTAACCATGTCCTCGTTGTCCGTCATATAACAATATCCACCTTCTCCAGGTTTTTGCTAATTTTGTGCATCATTTATATTTTTGATTGGTTTGAATATTTCAGAGAAGATTTGTGTGTGTGTGTGTGTGTGTGTGTGTGATTTGGATTTTTAACGTAGCTTTAACAATTTTTCAGTCATATCGCTACGATGTCTGCAGTATGGCAGTTTTTAGTGATGTCTAGCACTGGGGCATCATGCCGCAGACATGTGGCATGATGTCCCACCCAGTTACATTATCCTAACACCGGGCCGACCAGTCCTAACATTAACCTCTTAATGCTGAGCGCCAAGCGAGGCAGCTGTTAGTACCATTTTTGCAAGTCTTTGGTATGACTCGGCCGGGGATTGAACCCACGACCTCCCGCATCCAAGGCGGACGCTCTAACCACTAGGCCACCGGAGTGGTCGAGAAGATTTGTAAGCACGTCCTCAGTCTCCATGATGTACCAATGTTCACAAGCTTCGTGTTTTTGGTGATACTGAATTGATCGTTTAATCTAAATTTGTAAACATGTCCTCGTTGTCCATGATGTAACAAATGTCCACCGTCTCCATGTTGTTGCTAATAGTGTGCGTCCTTATTTTGTTTGTATTGATAGTTCAAATTAGATGCGTAAACATGTCCTCATTTTCTATGATGCACCAATGTCCACATTCTCGAAGTTTTTGTTAATAGTGTGAGTCCCTAATTTCTATTGATAGCTCAGACCAGATATGTAACCATGTCCTCGTGCTCCGTGATATAATAATATCCAACATTTCTATGTTTTTGTTAATTGTGTGTGCCATTAATTTGTAATAATAGTTTAGAGAACATTTGTAAACAAGTCCTTAGTCTCCATGATGTAACAATGTTCATAATTTTCATGTTTTTGGTGATACTGCGCATTGCTTGTCCTTGACGTACCAGTGTCCACGGTCATTAGTTTGTATTAATATTTAAGAGAAGATGTGTAGACATGTCCTCAATACCCATGCCATACCAATGTTCACAGTATTCGTCGTTTTGGTGATATTGTGCGTTCCTTTTTTGAATAGATTGTTCAAACTAAATGTATAAACATGTCAACGTTGTCCATGCAGTACCGATGTGCATGGTCTCCTTGTTGTAGCCAATAGTTTTCGTCTTTAGTTTTGGTAGATCCTTCAAACTAGATGTTTAAAAATTTTGCCAATATAACTGCACCAGATTTGTCACCATGGCGACATAAACGGTATCTGCCGAGTCCCTTCCTATTTATTCCTTTGTGTTTATTTACCGGTTTCCTACCGTAAATACTGCCACTGCAGTCACACCACCAATGTACAACACTAGATTTAATATGGACTATCTTACTCAGGGACATTCATTCGGTTTTGGCCTGAATTCACTACTAGTGAACCATGGCATCATGGAAGCTCACTAACACTTCGCTCCGTGACGTTAGCTCAAGTAATTGGCTAATTATTTCGAGCTAAGGATATTTCCATTGCGCCGAATTCCAATAATCACACAAGTAATCACACAAATCTAAGAATTCCTTAAAACGGGGCGCTATAACCAAATGCGCATACTCCAACTTTATTACAGTATCTATGTCCATATTCTTCGTGTTTTAGTAATAGTGTGCGTATTTAGGGTGAATTTGTTTGATGAGTTCCTTTAGTCTTTCTTTTGCCTTCCTCAAATTGTTGTGGGGGCTATAAGAACCCTACTGCAACCTTTCCAGTATTTCCTCCAGTATCCCAAATCATCCAGTACCCCTTGCAGTTTCTGTAACTTCTCTAGGATATTGCTCGCCATCTTAGCTTATTCAATGTTGAATGGCACGAATGACTAACTGACTTATTAAATTTACGTCGCTTTTGCCCGGTCGGGCATGTGCTACGGGTTTCTGTCTGCACTGCAGGCTTTTTAATTAATCGTGTTGGAAAGAATCAGAGCCACATCCTCCACGCCATTATGCACTCAAAGTGCTGGTAAATTAAGCCGTCAGGTCGTGGGACTGTAAAGTCCCAAACCACCTGTACGTATGGCTGCCATGAGTGGAAATAGACCAAACACACACTCATGTTTATAGTCTGTATCTTCTGTCCAGACGCATATTGGGAACCACCCATTTATAGCGCACCCCACCCCACGGTTCCGTGAGTACACGCTCATCGGGTGGAAATAGTTTCACATTCCATCATAATGAAAACGTCCGAGTGAGGAAGGAGGCGAGGGAACCGGCAAAAGGCACAAGCGCAACGGAAAGCCGAAACACCAGATCGTACTAGAAATCAAAATTAGTCTAGTTATTCTAATGGATAATTATAATAATCAATAATGTGTAAGTCACCTGTGCAATTTACTAAATCCATAAAGTTATGAGGGACATAAACCAAGATTCACGAAATTATCTGTGGCGGACTTAAACGCTATTAAAACAGTTCAATACTCTGAGGCTACTAAACGAAACACCAAATGGAGCATTGGTGTTTTCAATGGTAAATTTTTTAATTTTTTGTTTAAAATTTTGTTTGCTTATTTCAAACGTGTGTGGGTTTTGGTGGCATGGTATGAATATGACCACTTACACAAAATAAAAACAAATATTTATGAGACTATTATAAAGTTTTTAAATAGTAAAATTACAAGAAGAAGATACTCAGATTATTTGCATGAAATATCTTTGATGGATAGATCTTGAACATATATAATACCGTAGTGCATGGTTTGTTGACATGACAATGTTATGATGATATCGCTAACAATGTGACTTAATACCATTGAAAAATGTAAATAATAATCCATAAAGGTGATTGTTTTGCTAAGTTAAATTATTTTGTATGTGTAGTCATTAATTTCAATGAAAAAATTACATAACTGTTTGCGTTGCTATTCTAATTCTCAAGAAATAAATCATCTGTATAAAAATGAAAGACTAATAATGTTGAATGATATAATTACTTATGTAACCATATTTATACATAAATCCCAACCATAAGTATACAATATATGTACAAGTCGCAGGACATGTTGTCTTTATATATATTTCAAAATCATCTTGCCAAGTGTGAGAACTGTATTGCTATGAATATGTTTGTATTTACTCAGAGCTTGGTGCATTGACACGAAATCAAGGGGAATGACAAAATTATGAAAATAGAAAGAACTATTTTTAATATTTTGTTGTGCATCGTTTAAAAAGCAAAAACAAAGTAATTTTTCTGCAAATTTGAAAGCAGAACAATTCATCTTAGGATGTGTTGTCATGGAATAAAGTATGAGCTAAATAGCATCGTGACATGTTGATTAAATAATAATAATAATAATAATAATAATAATAATAATAATAATAATTCAGTCCAAAGACACACTGTACATGCAATTCAAAGGAGTTCAAAATGAAAAATTAACGCAACACTTTATTCCAACGATGAATTAGAATGGAGTCACGACGCAAGAATAATTATCAGTTTATTAACACTATGTTCTAGGTTACTAACTAAGGAAGCGGGTATTAACTTGGAAAGCGGGTATATATTTTCTTTCTGATTGACCCTTTATACTAAAATTTTAAACTGAATGTAAATGTGAAGAAAACTTCACGATCATTATTAACGAAATATCTCTTCTAGAACACACATGGGTCTGTTCTGCAATACTGCCGAAGCTAACAGAAGTTTTCAGACTGTTTGATGCTATGATCACGCCAGTATTAACATCTGATGCTGAAATGTAAACATGTCACTATTCAAATATAACTGAAATGTACGTGATAGGTTTCAATATAGATTTCTTAACCTTCCGAGGCGTACATACTCCCTTTTAAAACGAGGAGAATGTAGAAGATTACCTCTAGATTTTACTTATTATTGTAAACGTATTAATTATAAAATTAGGCTATCAAAATGGGTGTTAACTGATATCTAAGGCAATTTTATATTACGCTGAAAAAAAGCTGAGTTGGGTAATGTTGCATGGGTTTCAAAAGTTAAAGAGACATTCTCGTAGAGATTTGGTTCGGGATCTTTCCTTTTATTTCTTTTTCATTTCTCTGTGTTAAATTTATTTGTTATAGGCGCTCTACATCATTGCAATATTGCTCTGTAACTGTAGTATTATGGGCCTATGGCCTACATTGCCAATAACTATTGTAATTCGCATATAACTGTAGTATTATGGGTCTATGGCCTACATTACCAATAAATTATCGCCATTGTTATTGCTATGTAACTGTAGTATTATGGGTCTATGGCCTACATTACCAATAAATTATTGTCATTGTATTTGCTATGCAACTGTATCATTATGGACCTCTGAACTACATTACCAATAAATTACTGTTATTGTCATTGTTATGTAACTTTAGCAATCATGGGTTTATGGCCTACATTACCAATAAACTATTGACAGTGTCATTGCTATGAAATTGTAGCATTATGGGCCTATAGCCTACATTACATATAAACTATTCCCATTGTCATTGCTATGTAACTGTACCATTATGAGTCTATGACCTACATTACCAATGAAATATTGACATTGTCATTGCTATGTAACGGCAGCATTACTGGCCTATGGCCTACATTATTTATAAGCTATTGTTATTGTCTGTGCTATGTAACTTTATCGTTATGGGCCAATGGCCTACATTATCAATAAACTATTGTCATTGTCATTGCTATTTAACTGTAGTAGTATGGGCCTATGGCCTAAATTACCAATAGACTATTGTCAATTTCTGCGCTGCAGTACTGAAAGTAGAATATATTCCCGACACATGACACCTGCTTTTTTGGCATAGATCATCTACCAGAGCATCTAGCAAGCATTTATATTATATTCTCATATCTATGTCTCGTGTATATGTGTATGTGTGTCTGTGTGGTTAAGTTAAAACAACAATATATTTTTTGAACTTTCTTTCTGATTTTCTTTCGAATTAATCTGGACTCTTCAGAGAAATGAACCACGTATATATTGCATCAAATTTTAATCAATAAACGTTATTTTATTCGCTCCATTTGAATCTTAGGGCTAATGCACCTTCGAACTATATAACCTCTCTTTCAGACAAATCAACCCTTCAGGTTAATGCACCTCTGGATCACAGAACCCTCGGAGCATTGAACCTTTCTTTTAGATTGACGATCCTTCTATTCGATGAAACTTCCAAATAGTGTACCTTTCTTTCGTATCGTAGAACCTTCTGACCAATGCAAGTCCAGACTGTTGATATGTAACCAAAGATCTAGTGTTATGTATATTTAATTTATACTGTGTGCTTGACTTTTGTCTGTGTTTGAAGACTGAGTTTTTGCCTCTTTGAGTTCTGACATGCTTTTAAAACAATTTGCTACACTTTTAGTTTAAGGCCTAACCTTGTTTACGACCTTAGGATGTCTTAGAAGCAAACGTGTTTACAATTTGGTGTAATTTTCTATCGGAAATTTAAGGTTTCCATGCCAGTCTCTATTGCGACATTGGTCAAATAAAATATGTATAGAAAGGATTTAGTAAACAATTATTCAGTCCTGTTTAATATCAATATTTGAGAATCTATTATCACAGTTTTTAGGTATTTTTCAGACATAATTTAAGAGGAATTATTTCCTTTATTTATTCTTTGGAATACAAAGGGCTCATTGAATTATTCGACTAAAACACTAATTTCGGCTTAATGTCGTTCAAAGACATTAAGGAATACGTTGATGCGATACATTAAGAGATTTAACATTACTGGAATTCATTCAGAACACTCTACGCATTTGGCCTTGTGATATGACAATTAGGACTGTTTTGGATTTGATTCACAATACTGTAAGTCCCTCCTAAATTTTCACTTTGTATTCTATGGAAATAAATTACTGGCTGAAAAATTCTTAAATTGTTGGATTTTTTCTTTCTTTTCTGTTACATGGTTCGAGACGATAGAGTCACAACACTGAAAATATACCAAATTTCCATGGGTGATTTCGAAGGAGAAAATTTATGTTACATATCTCAGATGGTCGGTTTTAACAAAGTATGTTCTCTCTCTCTCTCTCTCTCTCTCTCTCTGGCACGCAAAACACTGTAATCTCAGTGTTTTCACCTCGTGTTGATTCATTTTTGTCTTTTAGCCACAAGTGAGACGAGCACTGTACCACACGATCCACCCAGCAGCGCTGACGTCTTTAATTAGCATTCCACTTCGTAAAGTCAACTACTTAATTCCACAGCCTTACCGTGGGTTGCCAGCATTCAAAATACGGGAAACAATAGACAAGAAAGCCACATTATTACAATAAATATAAAAAGATATGCTACTATATTTACACATGAACTCGTGTGTTAGTGATACGCAGAGCCCATGACTTCTTTGTTGGGAAACCAGCTAGGCTAACAAAATAATTCTTCACTAAATTCCAGTCCAATTATAAGAAACGAATGTGAAACTAGATTTGCACCTCAACGTGTCCACTTGTCACGTACACAGTCCATGACTTTTCTATAACAACATAAACCGGCCTCATCGAATTCCAAGTTTCTTCGGTGAGCAAGTCACTTTATAAATAAACAGCGTTTGAGACATTTTTTGTTGTTGTTTGTTATGTAGTTAGTAGCAGAAGCAGAAGCAGAGATTGTGGAAGTAGGTTTGATGGTGACAGTAGTAGTAGTAGTAGTAGTAACGTAGTAAGGAGGGATGAAGATTAATTTAAAGTATGTGCAGGTGTACGTGATACGCACATTGCTGCCAAAAATGTGATTCTTGTTTAAGCTCGAATGGAATAAACTGAACAGGACATCAAAACTAAAATAATTTATGCACAAATTTTCAAATGCATATATGTTACAGACATTTAAATTAATAAAACAACACCAGCTTACCCACTCTCCCACCCTATCCCCCAGCACACAACTGCACATATACAAATATTTGAAAGAATCTAAATATGCATAAAACAAAAACGTATATATATATATATATATATATATATATATATATATATATATATATATATATATATATATATATATATATAGCCAAGAAAAATTGTTCTAAATACCTAAAAGAACACAGATTTTGCATTCTTCTGATGTGTTAAACTTCTGTGGTCCCCAGTGAAAGTACACTAAAACGATATTTATACTCACTGGCAAAGATTAAAATGACAGAATCAGACGCAATGTGAAGGAATCGTTATCAATTTCTTAGTTTTAGTCACGTAGAGACAACACTGATGTTAGTGGCAATAGTCACAAGACAACATTTATGTTGGTGGAAATGGTCACAAGACACGACTGATGCAGGTGGCAATAGTAAAAAACAACATTGATGCTGGTGGTAATAGTCAAAAGACGCCACTGATGCCAGTGGCAATAGTAAGAAGGCAACATTGATGCTGGTGGCAATAGTCACAAGACAATATTGCTGTTGTTGGTAATAGTCACAAGATAAAATTAATGCTGGTGGAAATAGTCACGAGATAGCATTAATGTTTGTGTTAATAGTTGCAAGACAGCATTAATGCAGGTGTTAATAGTCACAAGACAACATTGATGCTGGTGGCATTAATCACAAGACACCATTAATGTTGGTGGCAATAGTCAAAAGACGCCACTGATGGTGGTGGCAATATCAAGAAGACAACATTGTTGTTGGTGGCAATAGTCGGTTACATTAAATAGGATGTGTTTTGCTTTTGTTGAGTTTTTATGTTCTATCATAATAGTATTCTTTGTGTTGATGTTGATTTAAAACACTTTACACAAATACAATATGATCAATGATAAATGTATCATCAATTTATTCAGATAATGCTGCTTGAAAACGCCGGTCACCACGAATTACATGGTCTGATAAGCACAAACATTCGCCAGTGTTAATAAAAATAATAATTAACGATCAGTCCGAGTTCCTACCATACACTCTCAAATTCAGCTAATTGGTATGATCTCCAGAGTTGTGCTTTATTCCAAAACTTGTAATGTCACTCTATAATTCTAACTGAAGAACAATAGGTAATTCGATCATTCAAACAATTATTCACAATAACAATAGTCAAATCATGCAAGCACAGAAACTAAAATAACAATCTAGTTGCCATTAATAACGGAGGACAGGTGTAGATCGGGCATAGGTTGTGTTGTTTCGCTAACAAAAGGTATACAAAATATATATATTTAACGGATATGGTTTCCTTCGCAGATAATAATCATTCTTTTATTCCGATCTCCGAAGCGGTCATACTTTATTCAGAAATGCAGTTGTTTTTGCATCGATTGGGATAAATTATTGTAAGTGTGCAAATATCTTCACAAAAAGCATTGAATTATCTTTCAACTTATAAAGGAAACACAAAAGTTGCATTGATAATTATCAGAACGCGCAATGTGGACTGCAATACAAACTTTTAAACTAATTGACCCCAACAAGGCCATAAATACAAATTGATTCTAGTGCTTACAATATTAGATTGTTAAAAAGACTACGTGGGTCTGCCAGGAATCCTTTTAGACAATGAGTTTACAAATTTTGGGCACAAATCCATCAAGCCAAATACTGAGTCACTGCCGCCCATGGCTCTATTAGTCGCTTCTTGCGACTTGTTAGAAAGGGCATCAGGCCTATTGCAAATGATAGGCGGGGGGGGGGGGGGGGATCACAAATAACTCTGTTAAAAAAGAACTCCACAAGACATGTTTGTAATTAATTATTAGAATTATTTGGACACAAAAGTTGACATTTTCGATGTTTTAACTAATCCTCGTCAGTATATGTCAGCGTAAAACTGAACGAAAAGAAGGGAGCAGACATAAAGTCCGTTTGTAATGAAAGTTAATATAATGAAATACCATACCAGATTTTGAAGCGACCTATTCATATCTCGATCAAGTATTGATTGTCATATAGTATTTTGTAGATTTCGAATATTCTCATTTGAAAACTTGGAATGTAAGATTGCAAAATATAAAAGTTACACTGCTCGATTTAATTTATCCATTTTGCCTTAGAACATGACTAATAGGGTTGCTTATGTCATGCTACCACTGATAAGAAACAAGCAGCGCCCTTCGACAAAGTAAAACGTAAAAAAACTGGAAAAATTCTATATTATTATTGCAGTATTAGTAGTAGTCAGTACTCGTATAGATGTTTTATCTGGTATTTTATTCATATTATACTTCATATTAGCATCCCTGTAAGGAATGTATTTAATATGAACATAAAAATGCTTGAAGGGTAACAAGTTTTGGGGTTTATTAGGAACGTACAGACGGAAATACACCATGTTGAAACTAAACTCCGAACTTTTTTCATTCTTCTCTCTTCAGAGATTTTGACTCGGGCATTTATTTATTTTTTATTTTAATTATTCACTCCCCAATACATTTCCTTTGAATGTTCTAAAGAAACTCTTGAACATAACTTAACCCGGACATGATTATCATCTGAACTAATTTCAACGTTAATATGAAAGTCCACACCAGAACGTTGTTAATGGAGTAGACATTTTTCTCATACATTCCTTCAATCTTCAAAGTTTTATTTACTTCTTAGCAGCTAAATCCCAAATTAAAACATCACTGTTATGAAAACAGACCTAATTCCAATGATTTGAACAAGTTATTGTGTGAAACTGTGTATAGTCTTTAGACATTGCTGATGTACAAAATGCTGCAAACTTGGTGAGTGTGTGTGTGTGTGTGTGATTTGGATTTTTAACGTAGCTTTAACAATTTTTCAGTCATATCTGACTGAAAGGATTACTTTTTCAGGCAGAATGTATTACAATTCGAATGGATGGACGGACGGACGGAGAGGACGGTAAGGGTAATAATAAGTTCCAGTTGTGCATTTAGGACAGAAGAAAATACAAATTTAATCCAAAATGCATTGGTACTAAGAAATATTGGTATTAGGCGTGGAAGCGAAACACTTCATGAAAGCACGCACATAAAAGAGGAAAATGAAAGTAACATTTTTATTAATGAGACTGCAATCAGCTGTACAGTAAAATATAAATGTGATTTTTTTTTAAAAAATTGCATTCTTTTACATATAATTGGAAACACAGCTGTTTTGTTAGTAAGAATTGCTCATTTCAAAGTGCATCCTGCCAAAGATGTTAGTAGTACAGAAAATCAGGGGTTCTGGGCCACCTTTATCACTACGTGATAAAAGAGTGCCCAGAAAAGTCTCCCATGGATCTATACTACTGAATGATTGGGGTTTCAAGTCTGAGATGATTTATTGTGAGGAGAGTGAAGAAGAGGATAATGATGGATGGGTGAAATGTAGTCACAGTCATCGGCGTCCGGTACAAAGGTGCAGTCATCAATACTACATCAGGAATAAGCTGAAACGTTTTCATCTGAGTTTTATTATTGGCTAAATAAGGTGACTCGAATTCAGCTGGCAGTTCATACGAAATTCATAAAACCTGAGTATGTGTTTAAGCGCATCTTTGAGAAGATGGGTCTTTACGAGCATGCAGCAAAATGTAAGTCTGTTTCTGGAAAGAACCTAGGTGAGTAGTATAAGATTATTTCAGAGGCTTTGTCTGATGCACACTAGTCAAAGAGACTGTGGGAATCCACAAATTGAATCGTTCAGGATTATCAAACCACTTGACGAGCGATTATTCCCTTTGGTACAGATGACGTTTTCGACTCTGAAGACGTCCTGGGCATTTTTTTTGTAATTCCTGCTCGTAAAAAGAACCTTGGATGGGTTCTCCTGAGGAGTCTTTGAGCGTGTAGATGACTGGAATGGTGTTTTAAATGGTATCGACGAAAACTTCTTCAGTCCAGTTAGGGGTGTATCCCTTTTCGAACGTTGTTTTGCGTCTGCTGATTCTGACCTGGTCTCATACTTTGAATTTGGATCTCAAAAACAAGGTGTCTGTGACCTGTTTTTTTTTTTTATTCAGCCGAAGAGGCTTCCGTATGTATCATTTTAATGCTGCGATACCAGGTGTGATTGTATTTGTCAACGATTTCTGACAAAAATATAAGTATCAGTTGGTGTTATCGCTGGTAAATCTCTTCCACATGCGATTTTTGAGAGTTCTATTAAACCGCTCTATGACGGCCGCTTTGATTTGGTTGTGTGTGCTGTACAAGATAATATTATTTTTTTGAACCCAATCTGAAACGGTTTTGTTATAAAATTCACTACCATGATCTTCCCATAATTTATAGGATTTTCGTGCACCTACAATGCTATAAAATGCTTCAACGATAGAATTTCATTTTTCGTTTTTCAGAGGAACTACCATGCATATCTGCTGAACACATCGATGACCGTCATCAGATATTTGAATTGATCGTTGTACGCGCTGTAATCTTCCATGTCGACGAGATCTACCGACCATATGTCGTATGCCGCGACCGCGATGACTCTGCTTCGTGGAAAATACTTGCGCGCTGGTTTATGCCGTCTTCTGTGATAACTTTCAGTTCCGATAGATCTTCTGCTGACCTTTTCATTTTACCTGGCACACCTATGCCCAACTTATGTTTTGTGCCAATGATGCCCCGCACAAGAGCTCAGTCTATACGTTCTCTGAAATTATTTGGCTTGAGTGTTTTTATGTCCCTCAGCATGATTCTATCGCATCCCGCTTTGTCGTCGGGATGATCTCGGTAACAGATATCGTGATGCATCGCTATGGCATCTTACACATTTGTAGGGCTCCTGATCTGGTAGTGGCTAATCGTTTTCATCCAGTTGTTGTTCTTAGGGATTCCATGTCCTTGTATATTTATGTCCTGGCAACTTCCTTTCATCACGAGGTTTAGGAAGCTTTCCGATGAGAGCATAGACATCCATAGCTCCTCCAAGAATGTGTTGATGTCCACATCTTTTACAGTCTCCCACGCACAGAGTTCTTTCCACGCGAAGGTCCTCAAAGCTCGTATCCAGCTTCCAGTGTCTGTAATGATGCGTTTTGCATACAAAGTCATGACACTAAGCTCTACCGGTGACAGTGTGTACTTTTTTAGAACCACACACGGCACATCTCGACTTGATCATGTGTTGATGTTTTTTGTTGACCACCTCAAAGGGGTCGACACTCTCCGTTTTGGCTTTACACTTGAGAAACTACGAAATTATGATGGTTATATGAGGAGTGGACATCTTGTTTTGGATGTAGTCAATGCAGTACCATCCACAGATGCTACTACCGACGTTTTAAAGTTGTCGCCAGTTATACACAGCTTTTTTATGCGCTGTTTTGAGATATCGCTCGATTTCATCGAGAGGAGGTAAACCAATTGAATCGAAATACTCCACATCGTCCGAATGAGGATTGTTAATGATGGTCACCCAGTGGTTGTCATGTTAAGCGTAATAATTTTGCAGGTTAATGACGCAGCTCTCGTCGGAGGTGATATATTTAGGAAGTTGATCTTAAGAAAAGACACTGCTGAAATGTGGAATGCTGGATCGTAAGAGGTTCTCCAAATTGAAGTTGCTTAATATCTTTTTTCTCATACCATTTCTACGCGTGGTTCACGGCAGCTGAAGTGTTTTTCCGAGTCCAAATAATCCTGGCAGAAAGGATACAGCGATCCCTGCTAACAGAGGTCCGATAAATCCTCCATGCGGATAAGTTCAGAACAAGACCTTTTCGCTCAGTCTTATATTTTAGCGACCGAAGTCGCTTGACGATGCTTCAGCATGAGTCTTTCGGGTCCCAAGAGCGCTGAGGCCTTCAGCCTGATGGAGACTGGTCTTTCGTGTGTGGCTGCCACCGCGATGCTTGTTTTTGCTGTGGTGACAGCGTGACTTCGACTGGAACTTACGACATGGTGCTATATGGAATACTATTATTTTTTGTTTTGCTTTTATTTTCTTAAGCCGTGGACTATGTGACAGTGAAGAGCTCCTCTGTCCATCACCGTTTTTTGAGTAGCTCGGGTGATAGACCCTGTGGCTGCAGCCAGTCCTAAGGGTGCAAGGACGGAAGCAAATAACTTGGGAGCCATGGTCTTGACAAAGGGAGTGATGGCAGTGGCAATGGACCTTCGTCACGTCGTCGCTTAGATGACTTTTTTTTTTCTGGCTATGGTTGTCTACACAAGAATATTCATTTTTCTATTCAGTACGTCCAGCGTCATGAATCCGTCTGAGGTGACTAACCCGTAGCAGAGATAATCAGCCCCTGGATTTACAGTCCATCGGATTTCGATGACGGTATGGGAGTCTTTGAGGCGTTCGGAATGCTTGGAGACATCGAAATGGAAGATGGGATACAAATTAGCGAAATCGTCCAGTGAGACTTGCGTGCCTGAATCCACGTCTTGATACTTCTGCATAGTTTCCATCAGCATCTAGCAGGTGCGAAAATAAATTCAAGTAGCAACAGTGAAGTAGTAATCGAGTTCTCCCTCTGGATATTGCATAGAGTTGATGCGGACGTGAATGCGAGACATATCGACGTTATTAAAGATGTGCTTCTTTCCCATTTGGTTTAAGCGCTGATTAGCCAGCTAAAATGCCATGCAAACGTGTCTGGAAGTTTGCTCCCTGGATTGGTGGCGAATCTCCACGCGTTGGTTACCCGAGCTGCGAGAAACTGCTGAAGTGTAAATGCGGTGTTGTTCAAAGTTCAGTTTCTTAGTAAATATGGCTAACGTAGTCTCCAGTTCGAGCATGTGCATCGTGGAGGATGTGAATTCGGGCATCCACAGCGACAACCAAGTCATGGTGAATTGTCCATCATAGACTCCGTCTGCTCTGTACATGTACTGAGCGGGTAAGTCTCTTTGCAGAACCAGCATGTGCTTGACGCCTTTGAAGATGTTACGGATATCTCGACATAAGCCGACGATGCTGCTGAGGGAAAGCATCATGCAGATCGTCTGACTACTATCAGTCAGAGCAGGTCGAGCGGCAAATCAGATGTTGTAGGTAGAGGTACGACCCAGTGCCTGCGCGGAGTCGATAGCGGTTCTCAAGGCCGATCCTGCAGCGTTGGCTGTCATTATCGGCTAAAAGATACGCATCTGCTCCTGTAGACGATAACGTTAGCGGCTTCTGCCGGAGTCAGCTCAGTGGCATTGATTGGGGTTGCGCCCGTACTAAATAAATTCGTTGCTGACCGTATATTCCTTGTTGGTATCTCTGGACAAACATATGTTAGTAGCACACGATCAAATGTAGTCATCGCTGTACATGATTAAGTTCAGAATGGTGCTGGCTTGAGGTAAGTAGCCATTGATTTCTTCCACGGTGTGATTGTTCAGCTGGTACTGTGCAGACTTGAATAACGACCATCCGTTATTTTTCAGCGTGACTTGTGCATTGGCTGCATAGTTTCCACCTGCTGAAGTTTGTATTTTCCCACGGATTTACAAAAATGCCTTATAGGGAATAAGGTACACATCTTCGTCACGCGTCCCTATTTATCATTGGGTGCTCGGGTTGAGGTTAGTAATGTTGGTGTCGTGATACTCCGCGTATCGTTGCTAAGACGAAGATGATCGGGAGTGAATCTTGAATCTTGAATTACATGATGCTATGCTATTATAGTGTGATAAAAAAATTACCATAATCTTTTTAATCCTGACCCGGAAATGATGGCACCTAAGGAGGGTTGCGTATCTTGCACACTGACCTTTCTTTCCAGGTCCTGTAAAATTATTTTGGATCGATCTCTGAGGAATGTTGCTTTTGTCTGAAGAGCACGTTTGGCCTCCCTAGACAGGTTTGCGAGCATCACTGCTGCAGGAAAGAATTTGCTGTCTATTGTTTGTCCGTTCCTGTGGTAGAGGCTGCTCCCTAGCTCCCGCTTTGGCTACCTTGAGAGCAATCGAAGCCGCTTTGGCGGCAATGCCTGGAACGACTGCTCGTACAGACGAAAACTGGGTGGATAAAAATCCACCTATGATCTTACGTCTCTTAGCTCGTGAAGGTCTCATGGCTGCTTATTTAATCTGCAAACATTTTTTAGGCATACAGGTAATAGGTCATTCTTTCGTTGTTGTTATCGACGGCATTTCTGGACTGATCGGTCAACCACATGGTAAATTCCGAGATTGCATAAGTGTTTGTTATGGGAAAGTAAATGAAAGAATTAGGACGAATTTGCATGAGTGAGCCTGAAGGCACGTTAATAGATGTGGAATAAATCACATTTGAGGCTGAACTTACTGAGGATAAGAATCCCTGAACGATCGAGCAGTCGATGAGGTGTCTATTGGCATTGGTGATATTGACAGGCAGATCTCCTCCGTACACTCCATTTTGTGTAAGAGAAGTACTCGCGTTAAACCTCAGGAAAGATCCGATCGAGTGAGCGATGTCAAATTATACGATGTAATTACCTGAGAAGGTGATTCTGGTACGAAGCGCGGAATAGTTAGGCTCGATTTTTATATTGAGAGAGACATCTCCATTGGCGCTGATCAGTCGGATGATTTATGTGACGATATCAGTGATGTTGTATCCACCTCGAGAAATCATGATCGTTTTTAGTTGAAGTGAGACTACATAAGAAAACCGATTGTTGTTCTCGATGACGTTAAAGAATCTGTTCCAGATTTTGGCGGAGATCAGCGCGATTTCGTACGACGATTGTTGGTTCAGTTCCAATGAAGGGTTATACCTCACCGTGGACGTGACCGATCGCGAATCGCACAATAGCGTGATATCACTAAGAGCCATTCTGTATCAAGTCATCGTACAAAATGCGATACTGATCTGACGTTATCAGCTTTGGATCCAGAAGATGATTGAGTATTTCTACCGTTCTGTTATCAATCTCCACTCGTACATTTTCCGCTTGTTTAGAAGCGATCATCAATTTGACACACGAGACTACTTCGGCAGGAATATTGAAGTATCGGATACTGCTTCCATGATCGAGTCCTTCTCGTTTTTATTTACTCTAAAATCTGTTTTTCAACTCTTCTTCCCATTCTTTAAGCTCGTTTTCTTTTCCTTCCCACTCTGCTTTTTCACGCTCACTTTCAGGTCTTTTATAAGCTTCTCTGCTCTCTTTTCCATTTGGTTTTGTAAGTTCCTTTGTTGATAATGATTCGAAAAGGAGATAGACTGTCTGCTTGATATTTCAGTTGAGCTGTCTGCTGCAGAGCTGATGATTTGAATTCTGGTAGTTTAAAGTGACTCACATTTGTAGGAAACAAGGGTCTGGATCGTGTTCTACAGGGTTTTTCCCTGATATGGATTCGTTTTCTCCAAAACTCGTTGACCTCTTATGACCTAATCAGCAGCATTTTAAGATATGGTTATTGGCGTTGTCCTGACGTTCTATCAAAGGTCCATACAGTTGGTTGGTGCGATTGATCAAGATACGTGCAGCGAGCGCCTTCAATCAATTATCCTCGGTGGAGGATCCCAGAGCTTCATCGCTTGGCGATTCCTGGAATCGTGTGGTTGACGATATTTTTCATCCATTCTTTACTGGGTTTTCATGGTCTTTGATAATCAGTTTCAAACATCAGCTTACTAATGGCTTGCTTAGTTTTCAGGGTATCACGTGGTGCTTGTAATTTCCATGTCAGGAATTCCTTCTGAAATTTTTCTTATTCTTCTTGAATTTTTTTTCCTCTTCCTCTTCTTTCAGCATATCGAGACTAGCATCGGTGGCCATCTGTTTCTCTTTAATCTTCTGTAGAGAGGCGGTTGTTTCTTTTTCTTTTCGCCTCATTGTTTTAATTAAAATTTAGCCTTTCTAACTTCTCCTTTTCATTCAGTGTCCGCTCGTCTCGTCATCTCGGAAATGTCGACTTCCGTGGCGTGAGGTCCTTCAGCAGTCGCTGCTGTTGCTGATGAGTCGTTTTGAGCGTGTCCAATAACTGACCTTGCTTGACATGGTAAGTCGTTTTGGCCTCGTCGAATTTGGTCAGAATGGGCTTGAACAATTCTCCAGCCACATGGGGCTGAAGGGGTTCTTGTCCAACCTTGCGTTCAAGAAAGCGTTGACGTAAATCCGCCCGTTGTTCGATAAACTTCTTGAGGACATCCTCCCTCTGTAGACGACTGGTTATCTTTATGAAGGACATGACGACCACAAAATGGTTATACTAATCAGGAAGGTAAAATTCGTCAAAGACTTTGCGATAGCGTCCGGAACAGTGTTCGCATCGTTAGGAAAGGTCATAAAATCATGTTTAGAACTCGACGTTGCTGTAGCTTAACAGTCTTTAAATTGTTTGGCAGTGATGCCACGGCAGTGGTCTCTCGCAAACGCGTCGATGTCTCATTTATCCAGTCCTGAAAATAGCACGAAGCATCCCGTATTCCGTTTGATATGCTTAGGTATATCGTAGTATGACTGAGTGAGATAAATACTGTTACAGCGCTTGTGTCGCGAAAACGAAAAATAACTGCTGATTTTATTCATGTTCTCGCGATCGATTTTAATATCGTCAACACGATGATCTTATGCAGGTCTGAATCCCATTCTTCCACACAATGAATCTCGTCTGGATCGGCTATCGTGAAAACATCGTCTGCAGCCACTGCGTTGCTAAACTCGTGAAGTGTGTGGTATTTGTCTTGATGAGGATTAAAAGTGTAAATTATGACTCGATCGTCTTTTAGCATGTTATTGAGCAGGAGATTCAGAAGGAGAGTGGTTTTTCCACAACCAGTGGGTCCCACGATCATGTTATGGCAATCCTGCATAAAAAATTACGCGGATGATCTTTGGTTTCTTCCTTCGTGTCGAAGTTAATGATGTTTATGTTCTATATAATTCACCATGTCGTACACGTCTTTTGGCACTTTGATCAGAACTGGAAGTAGTTCTTCTGCGTATGAATTGGACAAGAATGTCAGTCGCTCTGGAGATTGTATGCATGGATATCTCAACATGAACGATCACAGTCTCACAAATCTTGATGATGTGGGTTATCCACCTGTGGGGAAACCGCTCAACTTTCCAAACTTCGTCGACTTCAGCATGAAATCATGCGCCGATCACGACGAGCTGATATCGAGAACAAAACTACCCAAATTAGATCCACAAGCCCTTCAACGACGACGTGATAAGATCACGCGTGTTCCCCCACCCGGACGCATTGAAAAAGGACAAAGGATTTATTTACAATCATTTCCATGCCCTGCAGCGCGGAGTCGATCAAAAATTTCTGCAGCGTATTCTACAACCTACCGTACAGACAAAACTACGCACACACACGGCCATCAAGCTTAATGGAGCTCTAAATGCTCATCTGGTCAAGGAACACAAGGGCATTAACGTATGGATCGGAGCCAAATCGTTCATCGTGTATCACAGTGACGATTTCAGTCACATCGTCGATGTCGCCTGTTCGTTTATCCGGTGTCGCATCGATGATTATCAAGAGTCAGGATCGGCATGGATCTTTGCCGGAGTTAATTATATCTCGTTTCGAACTTCCAAAGTCACACCGCTACGTGGAAATAAGTACGTGCCACTGCCCAAGCAAATCCTAGCTACCAAAGCGTGCATCAACGTCAAATACAGCCATGACTTCTGTCTCGTCTGGGCGATCCTCTCTGCGTCACATCCCGCTAAAGATAATGTTTATCGCGTCTCCCACTACAAGTCCTATTTGATACACTTCATACCACTGGCATTACCTTTCCATCATCGGTCATAGACGTTCCTAAACTGGAAGCGCTCAATGAGGGACTCTCCATTAACGTGTTTGGACTCGATGACAAGAAGGCGGGCGATAAGCAGTTCGTGGTCTATCCCATGCTGATCTGAAAACAGCCTCACAACGCATCCTTAATTTATATTATAGCCAGAACCATTTCGTGGACATCAAAGACTTCAGCCGATTATGACGATCTCATTACATGCAACCTAAAACTCACGGCAATTTCTGCTATAGCTGCTTACAATGCATTTCTCAACAGCAGCGACTACAAGATCACGTCTCGTCAAAATACTGTCAGGAATTATAAACCTTACAGATGCTACGCGAAAGAACACTGCGGTTCGAACACCACTACAACAAATACGCACAACACTTTCATATTGACTTTGACTCGGAATTCATTCTGGAAAAAGTACAAGGATCCTCTCCTAGTCCAGACCATTCGTTTACTCAAGTGGAATACAAACACATCTCCTGCTAAATTGGCTATAAAACCTGCTGTTCTGTCGAGGAGTATTTGTCGTCACCCTATCGCCAACATCTTAGTGAGAATTGTTTTCCATTGTTCTTTGAGCAACTCGTCGATGAACGGAAACGCATCCAAGCCAAACGAAAAGATCCAGCCACGTTGATTCCAAGCACACGAACACAACTACGACAGTATAAAGCAACACAGCGATGCCACATATGCGAAGAGTACTTTCAACCTCATAATAAAAAGGTCAGAGACCATGTTATGTCACTCGACGTTATCGAGAGCCGCTCATGATCACTGTAATTTACGCTTCAATGAATGAGAAATCCTTCCAGTCATCGCGCGTAGTCTACGAGGATACGATGAACATTTTATCTTGGCAGCACTCAGTCATCCACGTGTCAAACCACTTCTCGCCGAAGTGGGAACTCAAATCAAATGTATCCCCAACACTTTTGAAAAGTACATGTCTTTCTCGATTGGTTCCTTCTTATTCATCGATTGGTTTCATTTCATGTCCGCATCGCTAGAAGAACTGCGTCGAAAACTGTCCCCAGTTTACTCACCTAGAAAAAAGAATTTGGTGACAAAGCGGACTTGCTCAAGCAAAAATGTATATATCCCTACGAAAACATCGATGGGTGGTCGAGATTCGATGAAACTTTGCTGTCGTCTCAAGACTCCTTTAATTCTCATCTACATCTCTCAGGCATCGCCGACGACGAATACCAGTACGCGTGCAAGATATCGAAAGAGCTGGATTGTCAAACTCTCTGAGATTGTCATTACCTGTACCTGAAAACTGACCTACTTATACTCTTGGATATTTTAAAAAATTTCAGATGCAAATGCCTAGACCATTACTAGCTTGATCCCTTCTGGCATTTCTCCTCATCAGGACTTACCTGGGACGCTCTCCTCAAACAATCCGGAATGACCCCAGAACTCTTCACCGATCCAGACATGTTCATCTGACAGAGTAGATGGTGAGAGGAGGCATCTCCGTCATCAGCAAAAAAAACACGCCGTCGCCAACCACAAATACATGTCCAACCACGATCTCACTCAACCTTCCACCTATATCCTCTACCTTGGTATGAAAAATTTGTATGTATGAGCCATGTCACAACCGATTCCCATAATATATTTTCACTGGATCACCGGATAACAGTTTCTTGAGGGATACCACGATGACCGGGCTAATATGTCGACATCGATATTATCAAAAGTACTCCAACAAAAACACCTATTCGGACTCAGAGATGCAAGGTAAAAAAAATGATACCTACTATCAACCACAAAATCTACTACAAAATGCATCATCGAGTGCTCGAACAAGTTCTCCAACAAGGACTCGTTCTTGGCCAAGTTCACCGAGCAATCAAGTTGAAACAATCACCGTGAGTGAAACACTACATCGAGTTCAACACGACACAATGAGCCAGAGCCATCACTTCACCACCTTTAACAAAGACTTCTTCAAACTCATGAAAAATGGCTTCTTCGGGAAAACCATGGAAGACATTTGACATCGCAAGAAAATCAAAATCGTCAATGACATTCAACGACGATATAAAGTCGTGGCCAACGATGCCTTTCTCAAAGTGAAAATCTTCGACCACGATGACCGGGCTAATTTGTCGACATCGTACTCCAACAAAAACACCTATTCGGACTCAGAGATGCAAAGGTAAAAAATGATACCTACTATCAACCACAAAATCTACTACAAAATGCATCATCGAGTGCTCGAACAAGTTCTCCAACAAGGACTCGTTCTTGGCCAAGTTCACCGAGCAATCAAGTTTAAACAATCATCGTGAGTGAAACACTACATCGAGTTCAACACGACACAATGAGCCAGAGCCACCACTTCACCACCTTTAACAAAGACTTTTGAAACTCGTGAAAAATGGTGTCTTCGGGAAAACCATGGAAGACATTTGACATCGCAAGAAAATCAAAATCGTCAATGACATTCAACGACGATATGAAGTCGTGGCCAACGATGCCTTTCTCCAAGTGAAAATCTTCGACGAAGAACTCGTCGCCATCGAATCTAGAAAAAAATAATCTCATGCTGGACAAAGCATCTTCGTCGGAGCAGCTGTTTTCGAGCTCTCCAAAATGCTTATGCTCGAGTTTCATTACGACTTCATCAAACACACCTACAGAGACAAAGCCACGATACTCATGAACGATACAGACTCATTCGTCTATAAAATTCACACCGACGACATCTGCGCGGATCTGTATCAACACTGATACCTCTTCGATTTTCATGATTATCCAAAACACAGTCCCTTCCACTGCGGCGACAATAAAAATGTACTCGGAAAATTCAAAGATGATACCCATCAAGGAATTCATCGGACTTATAGCTAAAATGTACTCCATCACTCTTGACGATGGCACTGTGATGAAGAGAAGAAAAAAAACAAAGATGTAAAAAAAACAGTCACTGCTAAAATTGTCACACACCAACATTACACACAAGCACTACTAATACATCTCCAATACTACTCCAATAGAACTTTCCGATCACCGCAGCACAAAATATCTACCATGCTCATTCATAAATAAGGACTATGCCACTTTTATGATAAACTTTACTCCACTGATGGCATTCACACATTCGCTCTGGACACAAGGACACACGAGACTAAAAAATCAGTTAGAAAGAAAGAGCTAGCGACTAAAAAGAAAACAACATGGGATACCCAGTGGCTCTGAACCCCCATTACTCAGTAGTATTGATCCATGGGGGACTTTTCCGACCACTCTTTTATCACTTAGTGAGGAAGGTGGCCCAGAAACCCCCATTTTCCTGTACTACTAGTGTTTACGATAAAGGAAGAAGACGTATCGCATTCACCGAGAATTTGTACAAACCTCATTATATTCCTGTCCGTAAATCGTACTTTGACAGTGTCAATATTAGTGCAAAAGGAAATCTTGGTCAAAATGTTATATTATCGAAAGGAAACGTCATTGTAAAAATACAATATCGAAAACTATTTTCCACAGAATTGTAAGAGATGTATCTTGTGTGTCAATGAGCCGCTTGACAACGAGGACAAGGTTTAAGGGAGATACTAAAATCAGCTTTTCGTCAGGTTTCCATGCTTCAAAAGACAACGCTTTGATACAGGGACAATAATATATCCAAAACTTACTCCTCAACAAAGTCCTAAAGAACACTTAATGAAAACAGGAAATAATGTATTGATTCAAACATGAAATGACCTCCTTGGGCGCCGAGACATGCTGCTAAATTTGCTTCTTGTTTCTAATGTAGATATTACTTTCTCCTCTATACAACAGCAAGAACAAGGCAGAAAGAGACGTCGAAACCCTATCAGACCTAATCGACACAAAGCCTCCCAGACACAAGAAAAAGAAAAGAATAACAGCTGTGTTTGAGTATTGGACTATTTTAATACTAACAAAAACAAACAAAAGATGACGTGCTGAGATTTGTGGATGTTCCAAGTCAAAACTTTAAATGTTTGCGATGCTACCGACGTACATGACTATGAAAAAATCTTAGTGCGTATAATTTCGTTGATGTTGTCTTTGACCACTTCAGCACCTATCGAAATTCAAATAAAAAGACAAACCCAAGATTACATTGATCTGCATAATAATTACTTGTACCTGAAAGTCAATGTTCTCTAAACGGACCGCACCGATGCCAGAATAGCTCCCCGCAACAATTTCATGCATTCGTCGTTCAGCGAAGAGGATCGGTACTTGAACAACAAACTGGTGAGCAGCATCATGGACACTTCTTACCCTGGCCAAGCTCACTTGAAAACAAATATGTTGATATTCTGAAAACAAAGTCACGAACAGCCTTAGTGGTGTGGAAACCGTACAAGTTGAACAAATTCAATGACGCAGAATTGACTGCGCATGATGATACTTACAGTATTGAATTTAACGATGACAAAAAAGAAAACCAAACAAGACACTGTGTATAAATGATGGATCGTTGAAATTTAGGGATGTGAAAGGAATACAAGTATTTGATGAATGGTTTCCATGTTCGTCTGAGATTTAATCGAAATAGTACCCTGTTCCATTTGATGGCTAACTCTATTTGAACATCCATCCGTGCAATGTGTGGAAGTCTTACCTAAATTGGAAATCGCCAATCAGTCATATTCTGAGTAGATCCACAGTCTACCATTATTCTCCTAAATGGTTCGACAGATGGAGGCATAGGTTGCAGATAAACCATTAGGAATCTTCTGAATGGGTTTTTCTACCATTTGACAAGTGTGATAAGATCTACAGTAACTTGTTAAGACTCTACTGTCATAAATTAAGTAACGGAAAGAAGTAAAACCAACAAGATTGGCAAAACATAACAGATAATGTAATTATCAAAGTTATACATGAAAATGGGAGAGGAACTTACAGTATTATGAAGTGAATCCAAAATAATCCCGATAAAGTTCTATAAAAATCCAAAATAATGAAAAGTTCCGTATAAATTTCAAAACCGGAAATGTACTGGTCCGCCAAGAATAGTGACGTTGTCAAGATGGGTTGTCCAGAATTCCTTTGAATAACTCACAACTGTTCCAGAATAATATTATAGTCCAAATGATAAGCATTTTCTCTTTCTAATAAACAGTCAAAACATGTTTTTCCTCAAGAATATTATCTAAGGACAACTTAAAGCACGTCTGCAGACTTATAACAGGAAAACAAATAAGAATAACTCCAAAATAGTAATGAATCTGATTGCTCAGTTATCTCATTACATACTCCTTCTATTAGGACTATATTTTACAACATACCCCCACGTGACAGATCAAACTACTCAATTTATTTCGAAATTGTCTATTCGTGCGACCTAGCCTAACCAATGAGAAATTGATTAATTCTTCTAGAACCGTCCAAACCGTATGAGAAAATGAGAAATCAATCCAAAGTCGTCATTAGGATAATTATTAGAAATTGTCAACAAATACGTAAGCATCTATGTATATATCTTATGTAATTGTTACTCTCTTAATATTTCTAAAAAGGCCATAATCACGCTGGCAAAATCTGACCAAAGATAATGAGAAAGTACTTCAATTTACAGTCATAAATAAAATTTACAAAACTTAGATCAAATCATGTACCAGGAGTTAGAAAAAGTATAGATATACATAACAATTTATAAACACCAATTTTAATTTTTGGCCAATAAAAATGATTCATGATCTTGTGAGAAATCTTATTGAACCGTGAATGACCAGTCAAAGAGGTTTATGGGATAGATTAAGAATGTACTGTCAGTACTACCTAAGAACAACAATATGATAGCCCAATGACCACTTGTGACCAGTCGGTAACTCAAGTGGTCTCCATGTTCTCATAAGGACCACATGTTTAACAAATAACAAACAGGTTCTTTTGTGGTTTCATTTTTACTAATAGCCCCCTAAAACAAACAGGGGATCTCATGATTATGTTCTGTCATTTGTCACCCTGATTAGAATAAAGAGAATGATTAGTTAAAAGAGGATTGGAATAGATCTATATTGATTCTGTTGCTTATGTTTCAATCTGTAGCAATCAGAAATAACGTGCCATTTATTCTTCCTTGTGCCAGATTGGGATTTGGAAAGTGCTTGTATAAGATGGAAATGGCTTTTGCCACAAAATACCCGAGAAAAAGACTCACTCACAAATGAAACTTTGTTCGCCAAGTAATAAACGTCAGCAGGCATGTTTTGACGTCATGATGGCCGCAATTCTTAACTATTCAATTGATATAAGTTGGTTGAGGTTAATATAATTTAGACCAATTTCATTGGACAAACACCAGCAATCTTTTTTTTTCTTGCAAATTTGACATGGGTCTGTCAGTTTCTATTGTACAGTCCCTAAACCTTTGTCGATGTGCCGCAGGTTCCAACTTATAACCCTTCAAGATACATTCCTTAACCACATCAACACTTTGTTGTACTGACAGCGAAGTGTAGACCTCGCGAGCTTTGCCAACATTATACTATCAGAGTCCATTGCTCTCTAGGCCATTTCAAATTTTCAGGATTTGTTTCAAAATGAGGAAAATATTTTTCTACTTCTTTTTCTCTTAAAGGGGTTACTAGCATAATATTTCTGGTAACATCAAAACCCGAACATGTGTATAAAGGGGGGAGGTGCTTACCACTTGCTAGTTCTAATTATTTTAATCTAATTTGCTTTTTGCTTCATTTTTTTACCCTTTCTCTCTGCATCTGTATTTTCATCACTTCTTTTTTTCATTTGCATGTGTCGTTCTTCATTCTATTTTTTATGTTTTTGGTGTTTTGATTCAATTTTATTTCAGAGCAGGATAGGGACCCAAAACATTTTAATCCAAAAAATATTCTTCTCCACCAAATACTGAATCAAAATATTTTTTATTGTTTGCTTCGTTAAAGAAGCCTTTGCCTCGGGAAGATTATATTGCCTGGCAACCTAGAGCAATTCATCCTTTTTCAAGGACTTTAACACTTCCTTGATAGGATTTAAAATATCTGATTATCTTAATTAGGACCAACACGCAACTACAATCAATAAATTTAGTGTGAATTTATTTTAGACGACACACGAATCTTTCTGTTAACATTTTATTCATAGAATTATATAAGCTAAAATCCATATTTCAAACTTTTCATTCATTTTGTTATAAATTATATTTGATATTTTAACTTTTAACAATGTTTACTTTTAATTATTTACTAAATTTAGTGTAATAAAAAACACGTTGTGCCTCAAACATTTAGTCAACTACCATTCTTCCTCTCATTTAGGACGTCGTCGAGGTTTACCAAATAACGTTTGCGACAAAAACACGATTGAACATCAAACCTGAATAAGCAGAAAGATCCAAAATCCATTAGATGTTGAAGAGTGTTTTTCAACATATTTCTAGGCTTTTTATCTCATTGTCTTTAGTCACACTGTTTTGACCCACACCATAAAATCTAATAGATGACCACTACATGTTTGCCCAACCAGGCACTCATAATAATTCAGCGAACGCCTCTGATGTGGTCGTTGGTGGTGGCCAGCACTACATTAAACACACTTTGTAGCTTATTAACTCAAACGCGCCTTGATCATTAAATATTTGTAACTGTATTTTATTCGATAGGGGTGGGATACCTGGTGAGAATGTCAAAGGTCACTACATAATTCCTCCAAACGGAACTTCATGCACCCTTGCCATGTGCCATGCAAAATATACATCTATTTGGAATATTGCATAAAGTTATCTTTCTTCTAAGACAAACATATTTCTGTTTAATGAGCCTTTTTTCCTTACTTTAACCCTGCCCCTGTCTTCCACTCCCATATTAAGCCATTGGGCCATATCTTGCAAACCATCGAGAACCCTCACACTAACATCATGCCGTACACTTTTTTGTACAATCAACCCCAATCTATTTAATATCCGGTCCAGTGCTCTAGTGATTAGAGCGTCTTCCTCGTAAGTGAGAAGTCCTGGGTTACCAAAGACAGCGCCATTTGCTGAACACCAGGACAGATTTGATAAATATGATACTGGTGCAACCACAATCAAAGTACAGGCAAGAGATAACATCACCACTGGAACATGGAACGTCAGGACAATTAGACCAGAAGGAAACTCGAGGAGCTAACGGATGAGATGGGAAGATATCAATGTCACATCCTTGAAATGTGCGGGATGATCTGGAAGAATTTTGGAGAGAGATCAACATATGAAGGATACGGGATTTTCTTCAGTGGACATGAGTAAAAGTATGAGCATGGAGTCGGATTTATGGTACATATAAACATTGTGTGTTGTCAACTAGTGTCTAACAGGATGATTACCATCCGCTTGAGGGCATCTTTTTTCAACATCATCATCTTAGAGGTTTATGCCCCAACATCTAACCATATTGATGAAGTGGAGGTGTTCTACGACCAGCTTCAAACTCTCAGTGACCAGACACCTAAGAAAGACATTTTAGTTATTCTAGAAGAATGCAGAAGATGCACAGGCAGACCGGTGGGAATTCTGAGGTCAGTGAGAAAAGATTGAAGCTTCTGGCCGTTGCCACCTACAATAATCTAGTGCTCACGGACACTCTTGGCCCCTACAAACCATTTAGAGGATGGACTTGGTGAAATCCAGCTGGAAATCACCACAACCAGAATGATTACATCTTGGTGAGAAAGTACTTCCAGTCTAGCGTCAACATTGCCAGAACATGTAGCTTCCCAGGAGCTGACATAGTAAACGACCGTGACTTGCTAATGATAATCAAACTTCATCTGAGGAAAATCAAGAAGCCAAGACAGATTAGGTTCAAGTTTTAACTTGAAAAACGTAAAGATCCATGCGTGGCACAAACATTTGCGGCATCACTAGATGGCAAATCTGCACCACTCACAGTTCTGGGTGATGAGGAAATAAATCTGAACTCCATAATCACCACCTTCAACACGGTAGTAACAGGCACAGCTAGTGTGATCCTATTACACCATCATAGGAATAGGAAGCCCTGGGTCACAGCAGATATCCTCGACCTCTATGAGAAACTGAGGAGAAGGCAATGAGACCTTGACGAACAGAAAAATACAGGGAGTTAAGCAACAGGATGAAGAAAGGCTTCAAGAGCGCGAAGGAAAGCTGGCTAGAGGACCAATGTAAGGAAATGGAGAAAAGCCTGAACCAGGATAACAGTAAAAAGGCATACCAGTTGGTGAAGACCTGACAACTTTAAAACAGGGGAGACCTACCACTATCCGGACAAGGCTGGTAAGAGTCTCACAGAAGACCAAGAGATTCTTAATAGATGGATGAAATATTGTTCTGAGCTTTGCAATCAGGAGACTTCTGGAGACAAAGATGTACTCAACTTCACACTGACAAGAGAGGTTGACCACCTCACAACAATCTGCAATAAAATATGGCAAACAGGAGAATGTCCCACCCCAAGGCCCCAGTCTCTGATCATCAGTCTCCCTAAGAAAGAGAATCTGCAGCTGTACCAGAACTACCGAACAATCAGCTTCAACAGTCACCCAAGCAAGGTTATGATGCTTAAGATCAACCTCAACGGACCGAAATCCCAAGCAGATCACATCATTGCTGAAGAACAGGTTGGTTTCAGAGCAGGACGTAACACTATAGAACAGATCTTCAACCCGAGAAACCTCTGTGAAAAGTATCTGTAGCATCAACAAAACCTCTATAATGTCTTCATTGACTTCAAGAAAAAAGGCTTTCGACAAGGTATGGCCTGTAACCTTATGGGCCACTATGGGGATATACAACAAACACAAACTTATCAGCACCATAGAAAACCTATACGACAAGGCGACTAGCGCAATTCTTGTCAATGGCAATATAGGATTATGGTTCAGAATCACAATCGAAGTCAGAATGGATTGCATCCTCTCACCCATTCTCTTCAACATTTACCTGGAAAGGATCATGTCCGATGCCTTGGAAGACCATGAGGGCAGTGTCAGTGTTCAAGGTAGAACAATCACCAACCTGCGTTTCACTGATAATATTGATGGCTTAGCAGGAGATGAACAAGAACTGGAAACCTTAGTGAACCATGTCAACCAAGCATCATTAAGGTATGGAATGGAGATTAGTGCTTAAAAGACCAAGCTAATGACAAACAACCTGAGTGGCATCCTAAAGGAAATAAGAGTGAATGGACAGAAACTGGGCACAGTGACAAGCTTCAAGTACTTAGGTTATATCACCGCTGATGAAGGTTCCATATCTGAGGTTCTTTCCAGGATTGTGCAAACAACAGCTGCACTGGCTAGGCTGATTCCTATTTGGAAGAACATCAACAATACACTTGGATCAAATATCAAGCTTATGCACTCCCTTGTCATGTCCATGTTACTGTATGCAGGTGAGACATAGACCCTGACAGCAGAAATAGAGAGAAGAATCGATGCCTTAGAGATGAGATGTTATCAAAGGATCCTGAACATCTCATACCTAGACCATTTTTCTAATAAGGAGGTGCGCATTCGATTCCAAAGTGCAATTGGATCATATCAAGATCACCACTGTAAAAAAACACCCCGAAAACTAAGACAGCATGGTCACATCTCACACTCATCGGAGCTGTCAAAGACATTCCTATAGGGCACAGTTAGAGGAAATAGAAAACGAGGCCGACTGAAGATGTGATGGGAAGATAACATGAAAGAGTGGACAGGCAGTGACTTCACAATGTCCCAAAGCGCAGTGAAGAACAGGACAAAATGGAGAGAGATTGTCTCAAAGCCATCCGTGGCACCCCCCACGACCAGCCAGGTTACGGGAGAAATAAAAATAAAACAAAAATGAAATAGATCAATTCTAACTTGCCAATTCAAGTGGAACAGCACCATTTTTGTACATGTTTCTTTTGTACACCAACCACTAAATATAATTAAAAAGTTACTATAAGATCAACTATAAATCTATCCAGAGACGAAAAAATATTAACAGAATAGCAATTTACCTGTTAATGTTTCCGACCGTTCATTTTTGTAGTAAAGAAAAGTCAATCTTTCAGCTGAAACATTACATCCACCGTTGACCTAAGCAGTTAGAGTATCCACCTTGGGTGTATGAGTTTGCGGGTTCAAACCCTGGCTAAGTCATACCAAAGAATTATACAAATGGTACTAAGAGCTGCCTTGCTTGGCGCTCAGCATTAACAGATTAGTGTTAGGACTGGTCAACCTGTTGTCAGGATAATGTGAGTGGGTGGGACATGAAGCTACATGTCTGCAGCATGATGCCCTAGTGCTAGACATCACGGTAAACTGCCACACCGCAGACTTCGCAGCGATATGACTGCAAAATTGTTAAAGCTACGTTACAAATCTGAATCATATGCACACATTACATTCATGTTTGTGGAATCAAGCTGGGTGCCTAGAGAAGATGTAAGGTATTATGCAGGTGCTTGTTACAATTAAAACTTCAGCAAATCAGAATAAGGCAAATATTGAAATAGTTCATTCATTCACTACCGGTATATTTTCAAAGTAAAACAAATTACTCGTTATTTTCCTTAAAACCATTTCCTTCGACTGAATTAAAAGGCTTTTTTCAAGTTTACTTTTTTTAAGATTAGGTAACTGGCTATATTTTTAATGTTTCCTGGACGGCCAGCTAATGCTTCATTAGTTGTTGTACTGTCAACAGGTCTTTTATTCCATTTTTATTTATCTTTGGTTCTTTTTCATCTTTAGTGACCAGATTTTCTCCCTTATCAATAGACATACTTAGAGGCAATGATATACCAAACTCCTTCATGATTGTGTGATATGCACTATCTGGAACACGGATTACACACTATCATTGAAATATTACTCAACCCGCAGAAAGACTTGTACGAGGAAATTTGTCACTCAAAAACTGGCAATGGTTCAATAATAATACACTTCATAATATAGAGCTTCAATATATGTTGAATTTATGCTAAAAGGAAATATTAATGGGTGGTAGAAGATCGCCTTCTAAAAGTATTCACAAGAATAGAACAATGTTCTCTTAATGTTTAGTTAGCTATGAAATACACATTCAAACTCTTCAAAAGAATAAACATAAAGTAAACAAGACTAACTATAAACATGTAACGCAGTATGGACACACATTGTTCAAGGTGTAAATGAAAGTACATGACTTCTCAAAAGTCATTAGTATAAATAATATTTAACTTGTACATGTAGCAATGACCTGAATAAAGAAATTAAGAAGTACTACAATTTAAACTCTTGATTCCAAAATTGAATTGTGATTTCTTGATTTTATAGCTCACTTGTTCCATCAAAGACCATCCAGTATCCTTATTTGTCACATATTTCTTGATTCAAATGTTCTTCTTGCCTTTTTTATTCATCTCTGGCTTTTCATTTGCAGATTGCTGCAAAGATTTGTTCAATGGAATATCCTCAGGTTGTTAAATTTGTTATTCATCATGGATATAATGACAGAAGAATTGTCTCAATAAATCTTGTGATGTGTCGGTCTTTGACCATTGATTTGTAGGATCACGAATCCCCAATTCTTTCAAATTTAGGGCAAACCTTTCAAAAAGGTAAATCTTGGAGTAAGTCTACAAGATTTATTCATTAGTGAATGACAGCAAAGTTAAGGACTTTGCTTTACGTTGGGACAATATTGTCTCATCTGAACCTAAAAAAAATTCAGAAGGCTAGTAATTCTACAACTAAGCTGATCGCATGTACTCATGCATTATGTGCATGTATTACAATTTTCAATTGCCCTTTTAAAATGTTGTGTGTCCCCCACATTCAGATGGTGGAGGACATGGTGTCCAATACCCTTGGGATCCTAGGTGCAAAACTGTTGGCCATAGTAACACACACAGATCATGAAGATGCTTGCAATTAACATACAAGAAGATGAGGTTGTTGCATTCACACTCTCCCTCCCTTCTTGGTTCATTCTCAGCAGATCCAGTTTTTATAGTGTTTCATTTTTTATTTGCATATTCATTACAAGCATACAGTTTAAACTAATACGATGTTGCATGATATGCTAGCAGAGTTCTACTCTGATTCATTGGAAATATTTGCATAGGATATTTGTAATTACTCTTTTTTATTTGTCCTCAGTTTCTCTGCAATTTCGAGTACATAAACTTCATAAGTCCATGTTGGCTATCGAATTTACAAAATGTTGCAAAACTTGCATCATCTGCGATGGTTGCGTCAAATCATAATGTCTAATCTATCCAATAATTGATCAAAAAACCGTGTAACAGTATAGTGGTTTATGGAGTGGATGTAACCATTCTAAGTCTTCCTCCTCTTAGGAAACTCTTTAGAATGTCAATAATGTTCATGTACGACTTGATCTGCTGCATTTGATATGTTCTTTTGTGCTCTCCAACTTGCTTGATAGAACTAAGATTGTTTCCACATTTTCTTCACTCATGTCACTGCTTTGTATTACACTGCGCATATATTCTTGGCTTCATGTATCTATGCATAGATTTCAAATTCTTCACAAAATGAGAGTACTATTTTCTGATTAAAGGAATCAGGGGCCTCCTCTTCAGTCACTTGTATAAACGTCCAAGGTGTTGGCAGTTGGAACATGGATTCCAAAAGAATATTATACGCAGCATCCACAAAATGGGACCCTTCTAACTCTTCAATGGCTTTTCCAGTCAACGTATTTATAACTGCATTCCTCCATATGCAATTTCAAGTATCTCAGGAAGACCACGGCCACCCATCAGGTGTCCAATACAGTCTAGAAAGCTCAATTCGGTTTGAAGTCCTATATGTTGTAGTAAGACTGACTTCAAAGTGCTGACATGTGGCTCGTTGCTTATGATAGCATGAACTTTCCACCACAACGGCTAGTCAAAGGGTGTCAATAGTGTCACATTATTCTTTCTAGAGTTATTTGGAAATAATGTCAGTCTGGAATATATACATGACACTTGGGTCTAAGTCAATCATTTGTAGGGATGGGATTGATGCTTTCCATACATGATTCCTTTACTGACTCGTTTTACATAAAACCAAAGCAACTGGGGCTTGGCCTCCCCCAATATTTTGCTTAGTTCTATACTGAAAATCAATATTTCTGGATATAATAAATTATCCATCCATTTAATTTTTACAGGTTTAAACAGGTTATGATTTAAAGATTTAAACAAAAGATATGATGAATGTCTATGCAAAAATGTGCGCCTGCAGAATGTGAACATTTCTAATATTTCCACCAAATATATTTTCCTATACTTTGAGTATGTTAATATGCGGACTTTGCCCAATATGCACTGTACAAAAACATTTTATTACAATTTTTTTCACCTTGAAGAAGATTATTTCTGGTGTCACGGAATTGTATAAATCCCTTTATTTATTAAATACGTTTACTCGGGTTTTGTTTTTTATGTACAACGATACCCGATGGTGATTTATGTGTATTGTACAATATTTCGAAACAGTGAGTTCGGTTCATCCTATGCTTCACTTGCGAAGTACTTTTGATAGGAAAAACCGATTCATCTAGCGCACAGACGATGTAGGACTACATTGTCTGTGTATAAACGCCTCATCGGAGGACGAAATCTTTACATTACGGAACGTCAAGTCATTGAGCAGTCTACTTAGGGACTTGCACATCTTCAGCTGTAGAGGTATGTAAGTTATTTATAATTTCCTGTGTATAAGTTATAACTATTTTACTATCACGTTTATTTTTGTATATTTTCTATGTAGTTTCGGCTTGCGTAGTATAAAGCAAATATTTTCTATTCTTGTTTGTGACTTAGCTAGAGATTTATATTAGCAATATAAAGTTGCATTTTTCTTAAAGAAACGTTTAGTACAATAGGATTCTTATCGGACACAGGTACGTTCACTCCTGAACCTGTTTATTGCTTTGAGATTTTGTGCCAATAATGTAATTTGTATAGCTTACGGTATATAACTTCATTAGATTTTATCGTATATGCCCGTGTCATGCATAGTGCACGGTGTTAGATGTATTTTCAGCTGATCAGAGTCGACGAGGTACCAACTGTAGAGCTAACCATATAAGTTGACCAGAGCAGCTGTACAGATTACCATAGCAGCCGTAGAGCTGAATGAACAGTGTTGCTGGTTGAGTAGCAGGGGATCGGGCGTTGCCGACCTATTGGTGGGTGCTGATTGCTTGATTGACCAAGAAACTGAATGATGGTCGGTGACGACCTGTACTGCTGATTGCTTGATTGACCAGTGTGACTGGTACCCAAGTATGCTAGTGACGGAGTGTTTTGTGTAACTCCATACATATAATCTGTTAGCCGCGGGATAATTTTGGGTTTTGTTATACCCAGTGTTTTAGAAGTGTAAAGATATTTTGTATGATATCTATCCCATCATTTCATCATTTTACTGTTTGAGTGAAGTACCTCAGTTTTCGCTGAGTGAATACATCATTTTACTATTTGAGTAAAGTACCTCATTTTTCACTATTTGAGTGAATGCATCATTTTTACTATTCGAGTAAAACACATCATTCTTTTCGTCGTGTGAAATTACTGTGAATCACTAACCTTTGTCATTGTACTGTGTAAGGTCATTTACTTACATTCACATTTGTTAAATTATTAGGTTCGTGCGGATCGTGTCAATTAGTCCAATATTTGGATCTTATACACACACGTAGTATTCATAATTCTTTCTTCATTTAAGTCATTGATCAATAAACCTTGTATTTGTATCACCATCAAAAGTGTTCTGTTATAAATCCGAAATCCAACCCAGTTATTTTGTTACACCTGGACTAAAACATCCACGTCTAGAATGTTATCTGCGACGATTCCAGCATGGTCGTCGTACTTTGTAGGACCGAAGCAAAAGTCCTGCGGAATGTGCATGACACATGGTGCGCCGTCGGCAGAGATTGGCTCGAGTTCCGCCGCTTTTTCCATGGGACCACAAGGCCCCCACCCCATGGTTTTGTCTTTGTGGATCATATCAGCTTAGATGCGGCAATGTTTTAAACAGACATGGATATCGCGTAAGTAAAATAAACCGGGCCGCTGTTTTCCATCTTGCTGACATGCCTTTAACAAAACTAACAAGTGTGGAAGACAATATATGCCTTCTGGAGGGCCAATCTGAAAGCCCAGAACTCACACTGGCCTTCAAATTCGCCAGGTCAAAAAGTCTGTCGTAGACATGCTCTTCAAAGGTTGCTTTTCGCGCAGTCGGATAGTCAACTACCGAGCCGTCGCTGTTTCCCTTGGAGTGGAGAACTATTGATGATTGTCTAAGCCTCCCGCCGCAAACAAGATAGATCTGAAGTCCACCCATGGTACATACATGCATGCGATGCCCTACAAATAGACATTTTGAGGTCATCATCCTTGAACAACTGGAGAAACTCGTCGCAGACTGGAAGATCGGCTGGTGTACCAGGCTGTGGTCCAGCTCTAGCGTCCAATAATGCTGCGGACCACACTGGCCATGCGCATACGGGTGGCTCGCAATGCAATGTTCCGTGCCGTCTTCGATCACAAAGAAGTCTGTATCTTTCCAGTTTTCCCAATTTGCCCGACTCACGTCCTTGGATATTGCTGCCAGGGCGGCGGTGACCGCGGAACATGTAGCCACCTTCAAGGCCGCCACTAGGCGCTTTAGCTGGACTGGTCCTAAAGTCCATCATCTTCAATGGTGTCAGCAAGGGCAAGTAAAGAAAAGACAAAGGCCTCAGCCTGGGGCGATGGCAAGCGCCATCTTCAACTTTAACCGGCTTAGACTCGCCCAGCCAGAAAACACTTCGCGGTAGTCTACATGCACGATGAGTCGGCGCGCCTGCAATGATGAGGTGTACATAAGGTCGGCATTGTCAACCTCGACAACTCGCCAAACTGCGTGACACATTGGGTGGTTTTACGGGCTACAAAACGTCCCGCCTTCTCTATTTGGCTCGTAGGGATGGTCAAGTACGGTCGGCTCCTACTCTCTGTTCAGAAAATGTCTGACGGGCCGATTTACGATGCTAAATGCGCTCAACGACGACATGAAGCCTGGTGCTCTGCTGTAGGCAGTGTTGTCTCTAGGCAACTGTTAATTGAAACAGGTCGAATCAAGGCATGTGGGCCATTCCCATGGACAGCTTGAGACGCTCGCAGAGAAATAGACGATGACCTCCTAAGTGCTCTGGCGGACATCGCCCAATACATGAGCAATGCCGAGCTATTGAATTACACAAATCTTATCAACACCATTGACGTGAATGACTTTATTGTGTAGCCAGTAGCCTACAATTCTCAGGTGTAGACTTTTTCACTGCTACTGAGGCCTGGCCTCGTGGAGGCGTCAGGCACCCTTGCGGCTTTTAAAGAAGAATGTACGCTGTTCAACGGCGGTAAGATGGTGGATGTCCTAGTAGGCCATAAAACGCTTCCTCGAAGATAAATCCATCGCCAAGACTATCCGCAAAGACTACGTCGACGATCAAGACTCAATTAGAAAAGTATATCTCAACATAATGATGGAGAGGTTAGACGCAACAGTAACAACGTGTGTCGACGAACATGTGGCCTTTGAAGTTAACTAGGCATGTGACACCATGTCCTGAGACTGAAACATGGCGTCGAAATAGATCCCGGGGATCACGTTACAGCTAGGAAATTTTACATATCCGCATCTAGACAGGCTTATGTTGACAATGTTAACGACAGGCTAGCTTCGTAGTCTTCTCTGTGACAGATAATATCCTTACGCTGAGAAAATTAGTATTATCTCGTTTATCTCCTCCAGGGGGAACCCTCGTTTGGCAAGAGTAGAGGGCCTTACATATATTTACTAAGCTAGCGATAAGATAGAGGTACACGTTTGCAATCTTTAGAAATGCCCGGAGTCGCTCAACATTAAAGATCGACCTCACCTAGCTCATGGAGAAGCTATAACTCTGAAAGAATCTTTGAGGTGGAATGTTAAACTAAACGGTTTAATACTGTCAATATCCATAAGAACCTCCGACTGCTCTCGACAGATTTCTTCAGGACATTTTTCATGATCGAACAAGTGCCTAGGTAAAAAAAATAAAAACAGGATCCATGTCAAAATAATTTTGGGATTGGACTGCATCTATATGGAATTAACACTTAATCTCTTTTAGGGCTTTACTAAACTTATTATATATTGAGCTCCCTATTTCTTGAAATCGCCTCTACGAATATTCTTTCAACTTTTGGGACTGTTGGAAAAGATCACTAACAAAAAAGTCTGAAAGTGGCGTCGAAATTAATATAAACTAAGTTGGGGTTGAGTTAGTACAAAATATCCATAGAATTAATCCATAATGTACGTGCTTTCTATTCCTTGTACAAATAAGATGCGCCTCAATTCGCTCAGTCATCTGACGAAATTCGTCAACACATCTTTCGTAGGTCGCAAAGATCTAAAGAGATAAAATATCGAAGAAGTGTCTATAACAACACTTTCTAAAGAGTGGATGTTAGGGCCTATGTGTTTACGTAATATTTAATATTATTACGAGATATGTTGCACCCTCTACTGCCATACTTTTAGCCCCAAATTCCTCGAAATCGGTTTGACGGTATTGCATTTTTTTTCTGTTGTCTATTATTGGAACAGATCCTAAGCTAGGAACTGCCAAACAGAGGTGTTATGTATATTTATATTGTGTCTTTAACGTTTGGTTCTGGACTGTAGGTTGCAATAAGCTATAACTATGTTGTTGACACGTTTTGAAGTCAATCTCAATAGAAATGTGTACTAGTTTGGATGATTAACTAATTCGGAAATGGATTGAATTGTGAAATATGTCCCGTGGGAGGTATTGTGACATATTTCTAATGTCTTTTTCTTAAAGTCGGTTTGAAGATGTATTTAATATTGTGTTTACTTATAATTTGAGAGGGATAATTTGCTTGGATTATTCTTTGGAATTACATTGTGTTCCTTGATCTAGACTAAAGCATCATGTCAGGATTATTGTGAATTCATTCAAAGGAGTGTTGGACAATGCAGTTATGATACATCAAGACCGTTGGCACTTCAGTATATTCTAAGATATTTGTTCATCAGCACATTCATTCGGAACACAATTCTTTTGGACTTGTGATAGACCTTTTACGACTAATTAGGATTTAATTCATAAACCTGTAAGTTCCTAATACATTTTCATTTTTTATCTTAGAGAATTAAATTATTTGTTACGTTTTACAAATCTTGTTCATTTTGCTTTTCTCTTTTATTTAGCTTAATACGACAGGGTCGTAATATGGCGTTGATAAAAATACTTTCAATGTTAGGGTTCACGCATAGCAAAATATGGCTACAATCTGTCCATGGACAGATACGGATAAAATTCTCCATTAAGGGTCAATTTGATACTCTTTAAAGAGGTGATTTAAATGTCCATATATATATATATATATATATATATATATATATATATATATATATATATATATATATATATATATACAAACATAGTTGAAATCCACTTACCGGCCGTGTAAGCCCACCACATCTTTATATGTTCCCCCCCCCCATTTCTTGAAACCGACTTGACGAATTTTATATTCACTTTGTCTAGTTTGGTAAGGCTCCCTATCTTGGAACCATCAAACAGGGAATAATATTTAAAAAAAATCCCTGATTAGGGCTTCTGGGCTCGCAAACGATGGCTGCGATTTAATACTGCCGGTATCTGTAAAAACCTTCTATTTATACAATTGCTTTCGACGAAAGAGGTAATCTCCTAATGGGTTTTGTTATGCCTACCATATATTGAGCTCCGGATTTCTCAAAATTGGCTCGACTTATTTTCTTCAATCCTTATTTTGCTACTACTAGAACAGGTCCCCAACTTGATACTGTCGAAGAGACGTTGAAATTAAAATCCTCTATGTAGGGGTTCAATTAGTACAACATATCAATAGAGTTGATGCATATTGTGTGTGTTTATCATACCCGGTGCATAATGTATTCCCCTTATTTCGCTGATTTCTCTCCATGAAATTCGCCAGAACTTCCTTCCTCAGTCGATATTATCCCCTAAAGAGAAAAGTGTCAAAGAAGGGTCCATGTCAAAACTCTTTAAAGATGGGTAGTAATGGCCGAACTATATACATAAGATATAACATTCTTATGGCATGTGTTTTACCCGACCCCTTTAACTAACAGCAACTCTCTTGAAGTCATCTGGACGAAACTTCTTCAAACTTGTTCTACTGCTGGAACAGATCCCTCTCTAAATACTCTCCAAGAGATGTTGCAATCAAACTGCTCAAAGTAGGGGTCCAATTAGATAGAATTTAGCAACATTGTGCGTGTTTTCCATACCCGGTACGCACAGGGTGCTCCTTATTTCGCGGATTCGTCTCGACCAAATTCGTCAGGACTTCCTTAGTGGACTTCCCCTAGCGATAAAATATCAAAGAAGGGTCAATGTCAAAACTCATTAAGGAAGGGACGTAATGGTTCAACTGTATACGTAAGCAATAATCTTCTTCCGACCTGTTTTGTAGAAGATTCTTTTTATCTAGCCGCGGATTTCTCTTGGAATATGTGACTATTTATATACTGTCCAAGCGGCGTTGAAACCAAAATCCTCTACGTAAGGCGCAATAAATAGAACTAATTGATAGAATCTACCCACAATGTTTTTGTTTTCATATCCGGTACCCATAGGGTGTCCCTATTTGGCTGATTCCTCTCGACGCAATTTGCCAGTCTTTCCTTCGATGGTCGACTATATCCCCTAGAGATAAAATATCAAAGAAGAGTCCATGTCAAAACTCTTTAAAGAAGGGACGTAATGGCTCAGATGTATACGTGAGATATCATCTTGTGGCACGTGCTGTACCGATCCCCTTTATCTAGATGTGAAAGTTTCGAAATCGGTTCTACGACTTTTCCCTAATCTTTTCCTACTGTTGAAACAGATCCCTTATTACATACTGTCCAAGAGGCGTTTAAATCAAAGTCCTCTAAGTAGGGGTACGATTACATCCAATTATTGATATATTAGATGCACATCGAGCATGTTTTTCAAATCCAGTGCCCAGAGGGTGCTCTTTATGTTGCTGATTTATCTCGACGAAATTTGTCAGGACTTCCTTCGTGGGTGGATTATATCCCATAAAGATAAGTCTAAAAGAAGGGTCCATCTCAAGGCTCACTAAAGAGGGGACGTAATGGCCCAAATGTATACGTAAAATACGGTATGTGCTATGCCCGATCCAATTTATTCAGCCAAGAATTTCTCGAAATCGGTTCTACGAATTGCCACTAAACCTTTCCTCCTGTTGAAACAAATCCATAACTAGATACGGTCAAAGAGGTATTGAAATCTAAATCCTCTAAGTATGGGTACGATTGCTACAAATTATTGGTATATCATTATATATTGAAAGTGTTTTTCACATCCGATTCCCAGAGGGTGCCCCTTATTTTGCTGATTCGTCTAGACGAAATTCGTCAGGGCTTCCTTCTTGGGTGGACTGTATCCCTTACAGATAAAATTTTAAAGAAGTTTTCATTTCAAAATTCCGAAAAAAGGGGACGTAATGGCACAACTCTAAACGTAAGACATCATCTTTTCGAAATCGGCTCGACGAATTTCTATGAACATTTCCTACTTTTGCAACAAATCACTATCTAGACACTGTTCACGAAGCGTTCAAATCAAAATCCTCTAAGAGTGGGTACAATTACTACAACTTATTCATATACTAGATGCAGATGAGAGTGCTTTTCATATTCGGTGCCCAGAGGTGCCCCCTATTTTGCTGATTCCTGTCGACGAAATTCGTCAGGACTTCCCTCGAGACTGGACTCCATCCCCTAGAGATAAAATGTTAAAGAAGGGTCCATGTCAAAACTCATTAAAGGGCGGAGGCAATGGAACAACTCTATACGTAAGATATCTTACGTTATGCGCTGTACCTGATCCTCCTTATCTAGAGATTCCTACCTAGTTATTATATGCTGATTTTTTTCTCCGTTAACTTTACATTGTCAGGATCGTTCAGTATATTACGATATCGCACACCTTCATATCGCATCCACGTGCATAAAGGAACTACTTTCTATTGTAAACAAACAATGGACGCAGACGCCAGCACTTTTGATTTGTAAACAAATCATGTACACTCGCGTAGTAAGCGCTTTACGTTGTGGTTGTTTGAATTTGTTTCTGAATGAAGTAAAGCAGATGTTACGTGGACTGCCACATACCAGTTGCTTTGGCACATTCCGCATTAACTTTTTGATACAATGTTTCGGATTTAGGCTAGCTATACAAAAGACGCAAGAAAGGGTTCTTACAAATAACATACAAGTGTCAAGACATAAACTGTCTTCTTTAGCTGGTAATAAGAATGGCAAAATATATACTTACAGTTTTACATCCTGAATTTCCTCAAAATGTGCTTTCTTAGTTCTGCAAATCCGAATTACATTAGCCATGTCATAGGTTCTCAATCTTGATTACACATTTCAAAATTGTACTGTAATTTCTAATATAAGTGCAATTACATCCTCCTTACTGCATTCAAAATGAAATAAGCATTAAATTCGATAGCGTCTTTTTGATAATTGCAATTGAAAGACTTCATATTGTTCCCATATTATGATTTCAAACATTCAATGACAGAAACAGAAACACATTTGCAGATGTCAACATGTTTCTCCCTCGCTTCTTCAATCCAATGTATTTCATTTGGAATTGTCACATATAAATCCAGTCCATAATCACGAAATTTCGTAGAATCCAAAAAATACCAAAATCTATTCATTCCAGATCAAATGAAAAGTTGTTGCAATGCGCATTCATTCACAATATGACTCCAAATTTCAATTTTAACTATACGCACCATTTTCTTTCGACAGTTATGTCAAGCGCGCGACTAAGTTCAAATTTATCTGGGCGGAGTTATGTGCGCAGTAATAATGTTGTTGTTGTGTAATGATGAATCTGCGCTTGTGAATATTTAGTTTGGAATACGGCATACATTCAATTATTTTGTTTCTTGTTGTTTATTTTGTTAATATAATTAAGCCTTAGGTAGAATAAAAAAGTGAGCATATAATAAAAAGGTTACTGCATTTGTATGAGAAAATATGAACTCGTTTTGTCGGATGAATATACTGCAATACCAAGGTCGTGCAGTATTTACATCCGAGAAAACTTGTTCATAATTTCAAATACAAATGCAGTAACCTATAAATACTGCCCACGAGGCGTTGAAATCAAACTACTTTAAGTAGGGGAATAATTACTACAAATTTTGGATATATTAAACGCACATTGAGCGTGTTTTCCATAGCCAGTGCCCAGGGGGTGCCTCTTATTCCGCTGATTTGTCTGGGTGAAATTCGTCAGGACTTCTTTGATGTGTTGACTCTATCCCTTAGAGATAAAATGTCAAACAATGGTCAAAGATTGGATTAATGGCCCAAATGTATACGTAATATATAGCCTTCTTGAGGCTTGTTTTGTACCCGACCTCCTTTATCTAGCCGCGAATTTCTCGAAATCAACTCAATGAATTTTCTTCAACATTTTCCTACTGTTAAAACGGGAGTTCTAGCTAAAGACTGTCCAAGAGGTTTTGAAATCAAAATTCTCTTAGTACCGTTTTATTTAGTACAAACTATTGATACAAGCTATTAACATTTGTGTGTTTAATTACCCGATACCCACAGGGTGCTCATTTTTACGTTGAATCCTTTCGATGAAAATTGTCATGACTTCCTTCGTGGATGGACTCTATCATGTAGAGGTAAAATGTTTAAGAAAGGTCTATGTTAAAATGCTGTTAAGATTGGATGTAATTGCCCAAATGTATACGTAAGAGATAATCTTCTTACGGCAAGTAGTATGCGACCTCTTTCATCTATTCGCGAATTTCTCGAAATCTGCTTCACTAAAGTTTATCAAACTTTTGCTACCGTTAAAACGTGTGAAAGTTAGATACTATGCCAGAGACCTTGAAATAAAAATCCCATAAATATGGGTCAATTACTACAAACTATCGATACAAGATATTTACATTGTTCGTGTTTTTCAAACCCCATACCCATAGTGCACCCCTTATTTCGCTGTTTCCTCTCTTCGAAATTCGCTTGGACTTCCTTCATGGATGGACTATATCCCTCTAGAGAAAAAATGTCAAAGAAGGGTCCATGTCAAAACTATAAGGAGGGGAAACCATTGCCCAAAAGTGTACGTAAGATACGGCATGTGCTGTACCCGACCTCCTTCATCTAGCCGCGAATTTGTAGAAATCGGCTCGACGAATTTTCTTTTAAATTTTTCCTGATTTTAACAAGGGTCATAAATTAAATACTGTCCAAAATCTAAATTTCTCTAAGTAGAATTTCATTTATAATCTATTAACATTTGCATGTTTTTCATACCCACTACTATAGGGCGCCCCTTATTTCGCAGATTCCTCTCAGCGAAATTCGTCAGGACTTCATTCGTGGATGGACTCTATGCCCTAGAGATGAAACGTCAAAGAAGGGTTCATGTCAAAACTCTGTAAAGAGGGGACATACATTGCCAATAGTATACGTAAGATATAATCTTCTTACCGCATGTGTTGTACCCGGCCTCCTTTATCTAGCCGCGAATTTCTCGAAATCGGCTTTTCTTAAGATGTTTCTTACTGTTAGAACTGATACCTATTTGAATACTATCCAAGAGGCGTTGAAATCCAAGTCCTATAAGTAGGAGATCAATTAAAACGAACTATTAATACAATCTATTAACATTTGCGTACTTTTCATACAAGGTACCCATTTCTCGAAATCGACTCGACGAATTTTCTTCAGTAGTTTCCTACTGTTAGAACGGGTCCCTATCTAAAACTTTCAAACAGAGATTGAAATCAAAATTCTCTACGTAAGGGTTGATGCACCACAAATTTTGACTACAATCTATTCATAGACTGTAACGGTTTTTCATACTGCCAGCATCCGTAAAAGACCCACCCCCACCTCTAGTTTTCCGCTTGCTTAAAACGAACGCCGTCAATAATGCTTTCGGGAGTCATATATATCCCTGCGTTAGTTAGATACTCTCCATGAGACGTTGTTATCAAAATCATCTAAGTAGGAATACAATCAGTACAAACTATCGATACAATCTATTAACATTTGCGTGTTTTTCATAAAAGGTACCAATAGGGCGCCCCTTATTTCCGAGAATCCTCTCGACGAAATTCGTCAGGACTTCCTTCGTGGGTAGACTCTATCCCCTAGAGAATAATGTCAAAGAAGGTCCATGTCAAAACTCTGTAAGGAGGGGACGTGATCGCCCAAGTGTATAAGTAAAATATAATCTTTCGGCATGTATTGTACCCGACCTCTTTTATTTAGCCGCGAATTTCTCGAAATCAGCTCAACGAATTTTCTTCAAAATCTTGAAACTGTTAGAACTTATAGCTATTTAGATACTGTTCAAGAGGTGTTGAAATCAAAATCATCTAAGTAGGGGTTCAATGAAAATAAGCTATTGATACAATCGACTAAGATTTGCGTGTTTTTCATACAAGGTACCCATAGGGCGCCTCTTTTTTCGGAGACCCCTCTCGATGAAATTTGTCTGGACTTCCTCTGTGGGTGGACTCTATCCCCTAGAGAATAATGTCAAAGAAAGGTCCATGTCAGATCCCTATAAGGAAGGAACGTGATGTCCCAACCGTGTAAATAAGATATAATCTTCTTACAGCATGTATTGTACGCGACCTCCTTTATCTAGTCGATAATTTCCTTCAAATTTTTCCTACTGTTAAAACTGATAATTATTTAGATACTTTCCAAGAGACGTTGAAATAAAAATCCTCTAAGTAGGGGTTCTGTTAGTATTAGCTACTGATACAATCTTTTAACATTTGTATGTTTTTGATTCCCGGTACCCACAGAGCGCCCCATATTTCTCACTTTCGTCTCGACGAAATTCGCCAGGACTTCCTTCGTTCGTGGATGAATTCGAGCCCCTAGAGATAAAATATTAAACAAGGATCCATGTTAAGATTCTAAAGAGTGGATGCAATGGCCCAAATGTTGTTGTTGTTGTTGTTGTAGGGTTTAACGTCATTTTTCAGCACACGATAGGCTATACATGGCGGCCAGTATTAATGGTGGAGGAAGAACCCGGGAAAACCCCGAAAAGAACCACCGACAGACGAGAAGCTACTGGCAAGCTTTCTCACATACCCACATTGGCTGAATCCGAGACTTGAACCCACGCAGACAGAGGTGAGATGGCAGTGATCCGTAACGGAGAGCGCTTTAGACCACTCGGCCACTCGGGGCCCCCGCCCAAATGTATACGTAAGATATAATCTTTTCAGGCATATGTTGTACCCAACCTCCTTCATCTAACCGCGAATTTCTCGAAATCGGCTATACAAATTTTCTTCATATAATTCCAACTGTAGAAAAGGGGTCACTAATTACATACTTTTCAAGTGTCATTGGAATCAAAATCCTCTAAGTAGGAGTTCAATTTATACAAACTATTGACACAATCTATTTACATTTGCGTGTTTTAAATATCGGGTACCCATACGGCGCCCCTTATTTCGCTCTTTCGTCTCAACGAAATTCGCCAACACTTCCTTCTTGGATGAACTCTATCCGCTAGAAGTAAAACATAAAAGAAGAGACCATGTCAGAACTCTGTAAAGATGGAAAGTAATGGCCCAACTGTATAAGTAAGATATAATCTTCTCTTTCATGTACTGTACACGACCTCCGTTATCTAGCAGCGTTTTTGTCGAAATCCGCTCGACAAAGTTTCTTTAAATTCTTCCCATATATAATGAAGGTGAAGCGGACTTTAACACAGCAAGTAGGGCTCTCTGTGAGATTGGTTCAAATTTAAGGTACCAAATATTGATCTACGTGCTTGATTTTCTGTGTAAAAGAGATCATAGTTCAGATCGCCTATTAAACATACTTTTCTTTAAATCTTTGCCTGACTCGAAATTTTTACAATTTTGAATTACTCGTAAATGCTACTCTTTAATACACCGTCATTATTAACTAGTTATGGACAAATATATTCTTTTGTATTTGTTTTTGTTTCTTATGTGAGCCTTACATGCACTAGGCAAAACTGTTACGTGACTCCTTCTGATCCACATTTGGTGAACAATAATTTCAATATATCGTTAAATAAGTGAAAGATAAATCATTGATAGTTGTCATTGCTCTGAACAAGATATCATACACATTTATTTTGGTTTTTTTCTTATTACCTTTTGTGATCATAATTCAGTCATTCTTTGTTCACAACCCTGACAAAGTTTCAGTTGTCTTGATGTGTAAGACGTTAATTTATTTGTTAAAATCATTCGCTACCTTCTTAACATTGTAGCGGAAACTCCCTCGGCTACACTACCTCGAGCCTCGCAATCTCGGGTTCTTTAGGATAGGTCTTTGTATTTGGAGTGATACCCCACTGTATCTGTCTGGGGACTGGCGCTCGTGCGACAGATTTATACCCCAGTGGGATACCGTCTTATTCCTGATTTCTTGTGGCCGACTAGGTCGTCAACTGAGTCGCTGAGTTGTCGACTGGGTCGTCCTTCTGGGTTGCTGAGTCGTAGGCTGGGTCGCCAACTAGGTCGCTGATTCGTCGACTGAGTAGCTGGGTCATCGACTGGTTTGCTGACTAGGTCGCCGTGTCGTTGAGTGAGTCGCTGAGTCGTCGACTGAGTCGTCTCCTGGGTCGCTGACTGTGACGTCGACTGGCCGTTCTCTGGTCTACTCACTCAAGCTCGACAGGGAGACGAACAGGGAGAAATGGTGACAGAAGAGAGATCTTCATTTAAAATGTATACTGTCGCAGGGTCCTGATTCCGATATTTTCGCGCTTCCCTGTACGAACCTTGTAGCGCCGGTATTCTGGTCTACGAAAGACCTTGTCCCTACACTTTTTAGATTCCTCGGCCTGTCCCTTTTCCTGTTTTGCGAACTAGGACAACATGTTCTTGCTCTTGCGGGGTGGTTATACTGCTTCACTTGCAAGGGGACGTCTTTACACAATACCGCTTCATAACACACCACCACTGCAGCCACATTTGGTTCGTATATATACCCAACAGGCGTAATCACGTGACCCAATACACTGCGATGCTGGACGGTGGTATAAAACCAGCTAACATTTAAAATCAAACATAAACTTTAACGAAACGAAAATTAGCTTAAATGAAACGAAAATTAATGCAAAATGTCCAAGTCTTCCAGAGATTATTTTTAATTCATGTCACTCTCTAATGAATCAGTCTCAGTGTGTCTCCTCAGTTTAAAAGTTGCACGTACTGTTGGATGCTTGGTATTTTATCTGTTCTTTCTCTAATGGCCTGCAAGATTTGCATAGCAATTAACAAAATGACTAATCTCTTTTTGAATAATTCTTGTGTATTATAAATCTTTTTTGTTGCTGTTGTCATCAATATGCTTTTTACACTCTTGAATTTTGGTTGGTCTTTGACTACCATTCTATTCAGTAACTATAACATTATTTTCTACTTGTTTTCTCCATGCTTCAGTACATTTCAAATTATTATCCTCGAACGTATTAGAGCTGAGGATAAACACGTCCTTTACAAACTGCCTGAGAGATGTATCAGATGATTTTAATAAATCACCTACATCTTTAATACGGTGGTTACATGTATAATACGATGGTTGTTCAAACTTGTATCATTGTTTACTGATTTACCAGGGCCCTGAGTGACCGATTGGTCTAAGGAATTCGCTTTTACCGATCACTGCCATCTCAGATCTGTCCGCGTGTATTTGAATGTCTGGCTCGGTCAATGTGGGTACGTGAGAAAGCTTGCCAGTATCTTCCCTTGGGTCGCAGGTTCTTCCTCCACTAGTTAGACTGGCCACAGTATATAGTTTATCTTGCGCTGAGTAAGGGCGTTAAACCCAAAACAACAACTACTAATTGAATCAGTGTCATGATATAATTCCCTACTTTCTCCTCGGATTGAAAACTAAAATCATTGGGACTGTTTAATGATTTTTCTTCTATTTACATTACACAGAAATCACCTGTCACAGGCATATTGTGAAAGTCTATAACATCTTCAACTAGGTCTTAATTACTAAATTTTAAGCTGTTTATAGCACTCCTTCAATCATATTGTTGTTTTTGGTTTCACGCCATTTTAAGCACATGATAGGCTATACTGGCGACCAGTATATTTAGTGAAGGACACACCCGGGAAAAACTACCGACCCATCGGAAGCTACTGGCATGCTTTCTCACATGCCCAAATTAGTCAAGTAGGAGATTCGAACCGAAAAGGACAAGAGATGGCAGTGATCTGTAAAGGCAAACACTTTAGCCCACTTGACCACCCATGGCCCCAGTCAATAAATAAACAATGATACACACTTAAATAACCATCATATTATAAATGTAACCACATTATTTAGACCTCTCGACCACTCAGGTCTTCATAATTGCTTCTAATGACTATTGATAATGTAAAAGTAATGTCACAAGGACAAACATTTATAACAGGTAGGTACTCTTAAGAAAGTATAATAATTAACCGATGATTAGAATATATTTGGCGTTATTAATTTGACTGAGGAAAATGTACAAATGATTGAGTTTTAAAAACACGCAAGCTATATCCAGTTCAGTAGTTGACTATAGATCTATAGCTAATTAATCCTAATAATTTAGGGCCGTACTCGGTTGTGTATATTGGTAATTGTCAAATGGAGTTGTGAGGACTTTAGTGTTATGTTTCAAGAACATTAATAATACTTTCTTCATTGTTATTCTTTGCCATCATTTCACATCTAATTTTAATCATACAGATTTCAAAGTTGTAAAGCACTACCTGGGATCAAATCGATCCTTGCTTCCATCTTGTTATTGATTTAATCGAGTGGGCTTTTTTAATTCATTGGAAACATTTTAATATCAGTTAACTAAATATACTGTTATCAACTGCACTGGTAAAAATTCTATTGGTCTGTTGATCCTTCATTGGTAACATTTTCCGTCCTTAAACAGAAATAATACAACCGAATGTTAATGTCTTCTTTCTTGAATTTGTAGCCTTTAACATGTTTTGCACTTATTATGTTACAAAATATATTTTTCTCTGTGCTGTCTACCTAATTCAAAGCTAGACAAATCTATTTCTTTTTGTTTTTATTATCTTCTAAGTACATGTAATTGCCAACAGTTCATTTACTCCAATGTTTTCATTCCTCTTTTCATTGATTATGTTAATTCCTGTTTTGCTTATTATCGTTTGAGTTCATGTTTTCCGTCTTGCAATTCTCAATTTCTGTTTGTGTCTTCCAGGTTGTTCTTATATAACTATGGTGTACCTGTACTTTCCAATGCTTACAGAGTGACAACACATTTGTTTTCTCACAGCTTTGACATAGACACATTTCTTGAATGATTTACAATAAGCCTTTAAATATCTACATTTGAATCTTCAGTTTAAATTGGTAGTAATGTGTTTCCCCTTACCTTCTCATAAATAGGCTATCACTGGAATGGACAACGTTACCAACAAGAGACAATCCTGTCCTACACAATGCATGATGTAGTGTTCATATGCATGTTTAGCACACTGAGTATGTCAACCAATATGTGACATTAACTGGAACTGATGAGTATAACTATGGTGTACTTTTAGTTTCCAATGCTTCTAGAGTGACAACACATTTGTTGTCTCACTGCTTTGACATAGAAACATTTCTTGAATGATTTACAATAAGCCTTCAAATACCTATATTTGAATCTACAGTTTAAATTGTTAGTAATGTGTTTCCCCTTACCTTATAAATAGGCCATCACTGGAATGGACAATGTTTCCAACAAGAGACAATCCTATCCTACACAATGCATCCAATGCTTCTAGAGTGACAACACATTTGTCGACTCACTGATTTGACATAAAAACATTTCATGAATGATTTATAATAAGTACTAACAAGCCTACAAATTTCTGCATTTGAATCTGTACAGTTTATTATTGGTGGTAATAAGTTTCCCACTTACCTTCTCATAAAAAGGTTATCATTGGAATGGACGTTTCCAACAAGAGACTGTTTATTGCTATCTTTGTCAATCAGTCCTATCCTACACAATGCATGATGCAGTTTTCATTGTTGATATGCATATTTAGCACATTTAAACAATAAGTGATATCAACTGGAACTGATAAGTATGATTGAAGTTGCAGTCAGACAGGTAGGATTTTGTCTCCTGTGTCAGACTCTGGTAATACATGTATTAAGTTCTGGATTGAACCGTTTAGCCAATACTGGCTTTGAGTCATAGTTTTGAACTCTTTGACTTTATCAGCAGGAGATGAAACATTAATGGAACAACTATCCTAGAATAGCTAGAATTCCAACAGATGTGACTGCAAATGGTAGGAGACCCTTTGCTATTTGAGGTTTACATAAAGGAATTGACTATGAGATGAACAATACCTGCTATTGAAAGAAAGTTTTGCCTCACCGTAAAATTGTAGCACCTAGTTTTGAGGCCAATATTATGTTAACATGCATACATAAGAAGCAATACATGGACCATTACTGTTAATTTAAAATCAAAACAAATGTACATGTGGATATAAAATCCTAATCCAGCATCTTTTAATAAACGCAATGCTGTTGAAAAGGATTTTGTTTCCTTTGCAAAATTTTGTACTAATACATCTTTCCCAACATTCAATTTTCAAGGCTGATGTCATGTTAAAATTCAATCACTAAATATATCAATTAATCCAGTTCTGTCTGCCAAAATAGAACAATAACAGCCATTTGTCATGTACATCAGGCATTTCTCAATAGCTCACAATTAAGGCAGGTGAGAGCATGTACTCTTGGTGATGTGCATATGTATATACATGCACCACGCATCAATTTACAAAGATGAAGTGAGGGTTGACTTCTCATGAAAGTTCATACACAGTAAAGTCAGAGTAGGTTTTGAGGTTTCAGTTGAAACTTCCATTTCCATTAGGAACATTTCAGGGAATATAGATACATTTTTTTCATTTTAAGCAAAATGAACTCCTCCTTCTCAAAACTCAAACCTGCAAAGAAAAATTCATAGATCTGCCATTACTGAACTAGCCATAACTATGAAACTTTATGAGGAAATGCATTACAATGAGTAATGTACCTCTGTGCAAACAAGCTCACTATGACGAATATTTCTCTCTTCAATGGTTTCTTAGACTTTTTATATAAAGTTCTTATATCCAACATTACTAGTCATGCCAGTCAGGATTGACTGTTCATTTTGGTGTTTAATGGCACATCAACAAATGAATGGCTATATCATGCCAAGGCAAATGGAACGGCCTTGCCCAGAGAACACTACAGTGGTTGACTGTGCCTAATTTGTGCGGATTCAAACCTGTACCCTACTTGTGACAAGTCCAGCAAACAGGGCCATAGCGAATGGCATTCATGAACTTGCTGAAAGTATGTATTTCAAAGAATCCCACCTCCCAAATAGTTACTATGGTAGTGACTTAGGCACATAGGGTCATTGTGCATGGCAGTCATTAACTTGATGAAAGTATATATTTCAAAGAGTATCAGTTCCCACAATGGTTACTTTACTCATATGGTGGCACATATAAACATAATCATGCATGGGTATATACAGTCTGAGACTACATCTCCACCAGCCAAGGGAGGAATAGAAGGGAATGAGGAACAGAAAAAAAGAGAACCAATCGTGCCCCCCCCCCCTTTGGCATAATTGTACTGTTTTTTAGTGCTTTTTTTTCAAAAAAAGAACATCTGATTGCAAAATAAAAGTACCATGAACAGTATATGTCCACCATCTTGAAAATTCTTTATGTAGACACAAGCAGGGTGAAACCAACTCAGGATAACAACATTTACCAAATAACCCATTGCCTTTTTTTATTGTGTCCTTGACCTTTAAAATATCTAACCCAACCTTATCTTTTTTTCAACCCTAATCAGCAAACCATCCTCAAAGTTTATATGGTATGTAAGTTTATTGTTGAGAAATGTTATCCCTTCTTTGATCAGAGTGGCCTCAAAATTTTACCATTAGATTTTGAAAATGAAACGGTTTCTTTCTTACCCCAGGTGCAAATCATCCACAAACTGTGGTGACAGTAGGTCAAGAATTTACATTTTCTTCAAGTCACTGTGAGCTTGACTTTATACTTTCTGAACTCAAATCAAATGTACTTTTTATTCGAAACAGTATATGTGTTATAGACAAGGTTTGGTCAACACATGCTGTAGAGAATTGAACCTAATGCAACGAAACCTGTCATATGCTGAAAAATGGCATTACACCCACAACAAGAACAACAACCACCTGCTTAACATTGAGTCAATAAAACTACATGCCTGGTTTGTAAGAGAGAATGGACAAATGTTGTTAATGATAGCTTTTATTTTAAAGAATCACACAAGAAAATCAAACAAAAATATTGCAGCATAAGGAAACAATGTGCATTAAGAAAACTATTGTCAGAACTGCTACAGGATACACTGAAAACAGAAATCAGTGGAACATTTAAAACGTTCTACAACAGCATGAAGGTACCCAAAACCTAATGTACACTATACATTTCTTTCTAAAAAATAAGCATTCTCATAAACAAAAACTGATACTCTGCCATTTGCTGGTCTTTATCAAATTTAAATGATTACAATTTTATTTCTTATATGCTGAGTAATGTTATTTTTTTCACTGGATTTTACATGTCATACAAAGCAAAATTGTATGATTTATCCCCCAAAGCTGTTTACATTTAAATAGCAATTCATCGGCTAAAGTACCAAATTCATTCCATACATGCATAAATAGTTTGATTGGTTTACAGCTGTCAGTTCTGTCTCATTTATAAGCCAATCAAATTAATTTACATTCCAATGACGCTAAGATTCAAAAGGTAGGTAACTGACAATTTTTAATTTACCAGTAGTGCATTAAATAACCTAGGTTGTACAAAAAGGTTTGATGTGGAAGTCAGTGTTAAAGATACTCCATGAAATACATTTTTGGCAAGGATTTATTGCTTCTGACTAAACAATGGTTTTACTTCACATTTCTGTTGCAATAAAGACACTTTCAGTTCAAGCATATCTGTTTTGTTCATGAAATTTTGTAAAGCTTGCGGAGTGTGGAGTGCCACAGTAGGACACAAATAAAAGTGTTTTATCAGAAGATTCAGTCACTGTGACCTGTTGTGCCATGATGATATAATACACTTATGACTGCATTTTAATTAGTGCAAGGCTGAAAGTGTCAAAACTCTGGGCTCAGTTACACAGGAGTCTGTTTTTGAGAAGAGTATCTGTCCCATCAATGATGGTGTTTTTCTGATTATGACCTCACATAACACTTGCAGGTGGTATAACTGCCAATTTTCTTGTCGTACAACAACATTCATATACTTCAGGCAGGCATGCTTATAAGATTAAAGACCCCTGTTTAAGATGTGGCTAATTAATCTACAAAAAAAAACCCATACATATATAAATAATCTTTATACCTTGCAAAATGACTGATGGAGTGAAGCAAGTTTTTGATAATTTGCCTATTAATTGATGCATCCTAACAATTCTGTAAATTGCTTTTTTATCAATTTACAAGAATCTAAATTCAAAAGAAACTGATGCTACAATGGTACAACCCTTGACATTCTTCTAAAACAAACACAATAAAACCACTGCAACTTGCAGGCCTACCAATGCAACTCTCAGTACTTAATAATATGATTACCCCAACTAAACACACTGCAAGGGTGACCCAGATGTCATAAAACAAACATTTTTTAGTATTTATGTCTTTATTTCATCCATAACTGATAAAGCTTAGTAAAGGCAAAGTATTATTGAAACTGCCACTGTGGTACATACGTTATCCGTCCACCAATGACACAAGGCGATGGAATCAAGAATATAACCCCTTTATGCAAATGGTTACCTTGTGAATGAAGTAAATACAGTAGAACCTGTCTTGATAGACATCCCCTTTTGCCAAAAAATTATGATGTCTCAAGACAGGTTGTCTCTCTTAACAGGTCATAACACTATATAATCAATAAATCTGTGCAGTGAAAATAAGGTCTCTCAAAACAGGTGATCTCACGTAATGGTTGTCTTTCAAGACAGGTATTACTGTATTTCAAGACAGGTATTACTGTATTAAAGTTTTGAATTTACTCAGTGGTTTAGAAGAAAATGTGGTTATCTCCTCATATAACGGAAAAACAAAACAGATAAAAGCACAAATTCTTCTGATGGTGATTTCAACAAAATGACAAAGATTTTCCATTACATTTATTATCATTAAAACCATCAGTTAAGCAAGGAGATGCAATTAGAAAAAAAGTTATTTAAAATATTTGATTCTGATTTACTTTTCTGACTATGATGAAAATATTTATATAAATGCACATTTAGTCAGATAAAGCAAAACACACAAGTCCAAATGTCCACTGGAGTATCCATTTTCCTCCCTTTCTGTAATCAGTTATGTCTTGATATAACTCTTCCCTAGTGCAAATTTTGCCTCCCTATTTTCACATTTGAATTTTATTTATGAGTAAAGTACAGTAGCAGCTCAGACACATTACAGTTTTAGGATATAAGAATCTGATATATAATACAGTCTCTTTCTTATTTTCTAATACATTCAAAATTGTCTGCATACATAGTTCAGGGATCCCATACAAAGTAATACATTCTTTGTTGAAGAATAACATTGGGAGGATACTTGTGAGTTCTTCTTGAAATGAATAAGCAAGATACTCCTCAACCTAATTACAACACTCAAATTCAGTATTTCAAATTTGATAATAAATAATTTACATACATATTAAGAACCTTTAAGTTACAATTTATTTATTTATTTTAAGAATGCAGAATAAGTGAGGATTATTTTATAAAAATTTAATCAATATTATAAAACCCAAATAAACAACATTTAAATTTGAGTAAACACTCAAGCTGACGGGTTTTGCCAATACTTATTATTTAACATTGTTTCCCTTGCAAGTCATTAAAGTCATTACAACAAATGAATCACTGCTGCACATATTTTTCTATCTCTCATCCTGAAAACTTTTTAAAAAATGTACTTATACTGCATGACAAGAGAATTATATGTGATATAACTTGAAATGTTATTACAGTATGAGCAAAATGTTAAGTATGTTAGTGAAACTGGTCTAGTTAATACAAGAGAATGAAGTATCAAAATGTTATGGATGTTAGTGAAACTTGATCTAGTTAATACAAGAGAATGAAGTAGCAAAATGTTATGGATGTTAGTGAAACTCGATCTAGTTAATACAAGAGAATGAAGTAGCAAAATGTTATGGATGTTAGTGAAACTGGATCTAGTTAATACAAGAGAATGAAGTAGCAAAATGTTATGGATGTTAGTGAAACTCGATCTAGTTAATACAAGAGAATGAAGTAGCAAAATGTTATGGATGTTAGTGAAACTGGATCTAGTTAATACAAGAGAATGAAGTAGCAAAATGTTAAGTATGTTAGTGAAACTGGATCTAGTTAATACAAGAGAATGAAGTAGCAGAATGAGTGCAGTGCTCAGACTGAAACAAAAGTATTACTGGTCACACTTGCTGGTTAATAGACAATATTTTCTCAATGCTTGCAGACCCTGAAACAGGCAATATTACCAAATCTAGATTTTATTTTTGCACTTATCTGCATCTAAAACACATTTGGGATAGTTTTTTATGTTCTGTTTGCATTCCATTTTTGTTTGTATTTCAGTTATATTCTCATCTTCTTTATTTATGGGCATGGAGATGCATTCAGATTTTGCATTTCTTGCTCCTAATGTTACAGCTTGTAAGGAGTGAAAAACTGTCTGTGTAAAGAATCTGGCCCAGGATTATCATGTGAAAGGGTTTCAACAGTGGAAATTTGGTTAAAAGCTTGAAAATAATTTTCATATCTATCCATTTGCATTTCATTCCATGTTTATTTATTATTCATCACTATCTACGATTTGCATTTGCACTCTGTTTCTTCAAAATACATTCATATTCTACATTCTGTTTGCATTCCTTTTTCATTCATTCTATATTCCGTTCACATTACACTGGTAAAATTACCCATTTTTAAGGTCTGTATATGTATGGATTGATAGTTACTATAAGTATCAACAACCTAAAGTATTTCCTTTTTTTCTTGTTATGAGTGATTCAGAATTAGAATAAAAACTTGCTTTATTCTCTCAAGTTACCTAGTTTTTAAATGATTTTGAATTGTAGGAACCCTAATATTACTCCAAATTATAGTAACTATTCAGCACTATTACATAATTATTAAGAAAAATCAAGATTATTTTGTGTCATTGGAAGATGTACTGTATAAATCATTAGCATTTTTATAATAAACATAATTTTGCAAACCTTTCATGTATTTCACAAACACACAATAGGATGTAAACTTCAAAAGTAAAGGAATATTTCCACAAAGAAATCAAAATCATGTTTGAAGATACTGGACAAATTTAATATAAAATAAAAGTGATTGTAAGTACTATTATTTGCTTATAGTACTTCAGTATACTTAGTGTGTTTACTACTGATAGGTCATGCAATGCAAATATTATGAGCATTGACAAGTCCAAAAGCTGTTAAAGCTTGAAAGTGTTTCATTGTAACAAAGGACTTTCACATTTGCATTTTAGAATCTTTGATCTTAAAATTTTGATCACCCAGTGTTTGATGCAATTAACACAGCAAGTCATCCATAATGATGGAACAGCCTCTAACTGGCCAGATTATTCAGTTCCAGTTACTGTGTAATTAATAAAAAGGTGACATAATGCTGCAAAAACTTGATTCAGAAACTACAATTTCATCAAAGACTGACTCAAGATATCAGACAATATTCACAAAAAGTCAATATTTCATTTAAATTCTACAGAGATAACTTTGGAAATATTTCTTCAAAAATCCTCCTTATCTGTACAATAACAGTAATTCACCTCACTGTGGAATGCTAACCAAAAAGACTGTACAATAACAGTAATTCACCTCGTGTGGAAAGCTAATGAATGAGTCTGTGCATGAATAGAATTTAAAAATTACAATTTTGAACTTAAAACAAAAGTTAGAAAGAAAACTAATTTACAGTCTGCTCTGGATCAGCAAACAGAATATTCAGCACAGTCTTTTATAGAGATAAATGATCACAAGTTTTAAGCTTTTGACCTCATAAATGAAATACATATTACTGTAATATGATACAACTGTAATATGATGGTATGACTACAATAACCAGGTTACACAAAAACTATTTACATTTTTTTATTATTTCAACTGATGTATATTTTGTTACAGTCAGCAAAGTGTATTATCATTTTTTTATACTCCTTTCTGCTTATCTTAATTTCGCTCATTTATATTCCAAAATATATTAATGATAGCCTAAGTTCTCAACCTGTTTAATTTCATCTCAATCTGTGGTGTAACTCTTTTTTCTTAAAAGTTCAATGCATGAATATGATTTTGATAGGTCATATAAACTGAAAAGTCTAAAGATTCCTAAAGCTTCATGAAAAGAATAGTTGCATGTGTATTTTGTAATTTTCATTTTAAAGTTTAAGGACAAGGTCCAATAAAAGCCAATTTTGGTCCCCAAACTAGTGATAAATTAAAGTGTTTATATGATTATTTGTTATGTCAAATCCACTATATCTCAACTGCAACATATGTACACATGATATAATGAAACAGTAAAATTGAGTTCATTTTGTTCCTGAATAGACTTGTGTGCAATAAAAAATTCAAATTTTGCTAGATTTCTGCTTCTCTGAAGTCCTCAAAAAGTAACAGGACATTAGGGAATACATCTTATCTTTTGATAAAAAGATACTTTTTATAACCATCTAACATATATGTAAATTTTATACATGTTCTCACCTACGCGCATCACTAACCATCAGAAAAATGAAGGTAAAATGAGTAACATTGACCATGTGTCATTTTTGTCACCATACAATTTTAGATTGTCACTTCACAGTAACATAAAATGCCATTTTATGCTTCTTTAAACAAAATTGACATTCCAATGTCAATTGCTATTTGTTTGGGTGATGATAATTTTTCCTTTCTTTTGAGGCATTCTTTAGTGTAAATCAGAATATTTG
>JAPYKE020000467.1:0-65598 GCA_028554795.2 Sinohyriopsis cumingii
CTTGGTCTCCTTTTGTAGGGCTTGAAATAAAAAAATAAAAAACTGAAAAATCCTTAGCACTTTGCTATAGATAATTTCATCAACGGACTAAACAACATAAATACCGTTACAACACCAGAAAGCCTTAAATCTTCTATCAAAAAGAAATGCATCAAAAAATTGAAGATTAACGATAACTAACCAATGAAACCGAATTTAACAAAGGCAATGACATGTGAAGAAATGTCTCTCACTTTGGAAAGGTAGGCGAATGTAATCTGTCATGCACCATCAACTTGAAAAAATTATAAACAGAGAGAAATCTGAATTCAAAATTCATTTTTTTTAAAAATTGTTTGGTTTCTTTTTTCCTTTTTGGAACAAATCTAAGCACTAATATAGAGTTGAAAAGGGAAAACGCGCATAAAGGCTTTGATATTTCTGAAAAAATGAGGGGATATTCCTAACGTTCATAATCACCTATATATGCTTGGACATGTCTGTGACTTATCCACAAAACAAGATGTACATATTTCTGGTCAAGCTGCAAGTGTGTGCGTGTTTTGGAAAAGGATAAAAATTGGATATACAATTTTCTCGTGACACTTATAAAGTGAAGAGTCTGTGCAAGTGTCAAAAGCCAAAGTCATATAAGTTTTGTATTTTGTACGGCTTGTAAAGATTTCCACTTTAGAAAATGTGAAGTATCACAAGTTATTATCACAAACAGAAGTGGAACATTGGGCTTGCAAGAAAGAAAATAACCCAGACAGTTGGTGTCATCAAGAGTGCTAGAGACGGTAGCCGAACTTGCTTGCTTGCTTACTTGAATTAAAGTGATTTTCGCTCCAATGGAGCATTATCACTGGTTTAATCACGCACCGCGTGATTTTTAATTACTCCTGGGGGAAGGAAAGAGAGCCTCATCCCCCAGACTTTTATGTACTCACAGACTACTTTTAAATTTAGCCACTCAGGTGTAGGACTAACTAGTCCTTAACAACCTGACGGAAAGGCTTTAAACATGAGTGGGAATAGTCTCACCACACACTCATTTGTCTGTCCGAGCGTGGTAAAGGAGGAAAAAAGGTGCTCAGCAAGACAGCCATGGATGTTAAGTACTCCCCAAAACGCCAGCCCGTACTTATTTCAAATCAAGTCCAGTTTTTGCTAATGGACAATCAAAAGTACCAATAATGTGTTAGCCACCTGTGCAATTAGTTAAAATCTAACGAGTCTGTTAAATTTCCTACTTCCTAACATATCTATCTAATATTGGTACTTAGTGTACATAAAAATAGCCATACTGATCTTATTTAAATTAATATGTCTAAGCGACATATACCAATTTGGTCACTGTTAGGTTAAACAAGTTAAGTTTGTCGCGGTGTTCCAATGGGTCAAGTTTGTTTCGAGAATAGTTTAGTCAAGGAGGGATACCAAGCCAAATATGATTCCCTATTTAATAAAAGGCAATCTTTTGGAGCCCTAAAAAAGGCTGTTTTTCTGCTAGAAGGTACCAGGTCTCTCTTTCGCCCTCACGATCTTTCCCGCACTCCTAGTCTCATGATTCTTGATATCAGGAAATGCGTAGCCATGATGGGCGGAAATGTAAGCAGCGGCTTCTACCAGTTGAATGAGGGGGTATCCAGTGTAGGCTTGTCTGTAGAATTGGGGGAGAACTCTCACTCCAAATTTCCATTGAGAAGGTCTTGGTTTAAAGGTGTCTAGAGATTTGTAGGCAACGTATTGTATGGCTCGTATAAACTGCTCTGCTTTGTTGACGTCATACAATGCTTGATCTAGCCCCATTTCGGTGTACTTCTCAACGAGGGTCAGCGTCCCCCTCCTCCTCCTCAGCCGCCTCTATTTCCTCTTCTGGTTCTGATACTAATTCTTCAGTTGAGGTAGATAGTTTCAAATCCGCTTCTATGGTGTCTGTCGCTGTTATTGTTGTTGTGGTTGTTCTTTCAGCTGAGATTGCCTGTAGTATCGGAGTGAGAGAAGAACGTAGTGTCTCCGATAATTGAGTTTGAGTTTGTTATACCGTTTGTCTAACATAATTGGCCCTTTGTTCTGCCACCACTCTTTCCGGGGTGGGTTGTTTGTTAGGTATAGTCGACTGTTGACTAGATGTTATTTGTGGTCTCTAGGTGGGTGGAGTGCTAACTGGCTGGGTCTGCATTTCTTGCTCCCGCTGCTGTTGCGTATATTTCTTCCCTCCACACCGAGTTCTGGGCCTAATTCTTTAATTTCGTTGTACCCGAACTTACATTATCCATATTATCACCACAAAAAAAAAAACGCACAGACCTAAAAGAAACACTCACTCACTCACTTTTTACTGGCCATCACTATTTTAAAAATTTTGATAACCGACGGAAACGAAGGGCTTAGAGTCACACTTTCTAACCAAGATAAAGAAATCATGTGCTTATAGACTCACTTCTGTTTTTTTTTTCTAACTGACTAACATATCATAGGCAATGGAATGTTATTTCTTTTCGAGAGTATGGGGCAGCCCTGAAATGTTTTTTTATTATTATTATTATTTTTTTTTTGAACTTGAAGCTATGTCGATCGTTTAGGTTATAAGATGGCGGCCTCTTCTGATGACAGGCTTTCTCGCAGGATAAGGTCTGCTTCTTCGGAAAGAGAAGAAGAACTCTTTGACCATAGAACCGGGGGTAGTCTCCAGTCTGCCCATCCATTGTCGACTCATCTTCCTACGAAGATGTGCTCAAGATTAGCCAAGTTGAACAAAGCCTATGTCAATTTGCATAGGGTCAGACACAGTCTGATACCGAAGCCAGAGGAGATAGAGAATGTGAGAATGTTAAAAGTCACTGAAGACCTGAAAGAAGAGCTCTTCAAGAAGGAAATCAAGAAGGAGAAAGAAGAATGGACAGAGAAGTACAGACTTCGGAAACAGCAGAGAGAGAGAGCAGCAACAGCAGCAGCAGCATGAACCTGACAGAGGCTTTGTCGACTGTCGTATCGATACCAAAGAGTTCTTCGCCTTCTTCTCTTTCGATCGTCACACAAGTTGATATTGTAAGTAGTTACTAATTTTATCCATTTTAGTCTAAACCATTGTAACTTAATTTTCGGGGATATGTTTATTTTCCTTTAAATTCTGGGACAATTTCGTCATTTTAGCGTTACTTTTAGTCACATCCATTTTGTCGCTGAACATTTCCTTGATTATAGCTATTTATAGCATCATTACAATTATGCAAATTTTTGGACACCCCAGCAAGATTTCAGGTCTTGGTAATGCTTTATATATAAATCTCACGCTTGTACTAGTGTATGTATGTTTCTGTCTCTGTTGTGTTTGACCCTCTACCATCATTGTCCCTAGACAATCCCACCATGTTCAATTCCCCTTGACGCTATACAGACCCACCATGTTCAATTTCCATATGTTAAATTCCCCTGGTCCCTAGACAGACCCACACTCTATTCCCATGTTCAATTCCCCTTGTCCCTAGAGTGACCCAGCAATTTTTCCCATGTTCAATTTCCCTTGACGCTATACAGTCCCACCCTGTTTAAATTCCCTTGACGCTATACAGTCCCAACCTGTTTAAATTCCCTTGACGCTATACAGTCCCACCCTGTTTAAATTCCTTTGACGCTATACAGTCCCATATTCCCATGTTCAATTCCCCTTGTCGCTCAACAGTCCCAAAATCTATTTCCCATGTTAAATTCCCTTGAGGCTAAACAGTCTCACGATTTTTCTCCATGTTAAATTTCCATTGAGGCTAATCCGTCCCGGGGGGTGGGGGGTGGGTCTGTAATGCTAATTCCCATTGAGGCTAATTCATTCCCCTTCACTACTCAAACATTTCTTTATATGCATTTCAAATCATGTGATGTTGAGATTACATGAATGACACAATGTGTGGTCTTCTTGTGTACACAGTTATTACCCACGTTCCCTCCTTTTACTTAGTGGTCTATCTTCTGACGAGGTAACTGCAGGTATCAAATTTTTTACCTCGTCAGAATTCATGGCAGTATTTCTTCTTAGTTTATGTGGTATCCGTGACTTTAATCATATTGCTGCTGTAACAAACAATGCTATCAGTTTGCATCACCACTTTACAAGGTAACACAATTACACTATAACCACAATCAACAGAGTTCAGTCTAACTTTAAGTCTGAAATAATTTGATGAAATCTTATGGTGATGATGTTTTCATCAGTCATACCAAGCTAATTTTCCTACATTTTAACAGTGTCGTCCACAGTAGAAACAGATTGTCTAATAGTTGTCATGTTTTGAACTAAAATGTATATTACACAACATCTGATACTTTGATTTAAACTCTTATATACCATTTGTTGTGTCGGAAAAAAAGTCAATACTAAAGTCGATTTTTCTATCTCCTGCACATTTCTTTCTGTTAAAGGCCAATAAAATATTTCACATCCAGCTGTTGCCGTCCTTAATGATCAATTAAGATGATTTTGCAAATATTACAAACCATTCTCTGCGCTGTATCTGTTCATTCACTCATCGTCGTCGTCAACCTTAACATGTTTTGTTCACAATTTTGAACAGGTTGTACGTGTAAAAGTTGTTTTATTTTTAACAGTTTTGTTTTTTGAAAAAATCTTTTATGTAATTGCTCTATTTTTATGATAACTGGAGCGTTCAACTGAGTTATAGGAATAAAACAATGTCTATTGTATTTGGTTTCAAAATTACCTTTTCTGTACTACTCCCCTTATTTTCGAATTTTATTCGATTCAACTCGGTTGCGGCGACCGCATAAAAGTGTGGTTTAAAAAAAAAAATCGAAATGAGGATTGGAAGAATTGGATGAACCAGCTTAATATAGATTTGTTTAACCTGAAAGCTGTCTATCACTAGAATCCCAACATCAAATCATGTCCCTCATCTGTTCAGTCAAAACCGTGCGAAATACAAACGTCTGACACAATAAAGTACCTTAACTATGGCTGAAAATAGTGTCATTTGCACATTGTTGGGGTTGTATTGTCTGTCTCGAGAAGTATTCGTAATTGTCATTATTTAATTAGACAATAATGTTTAATGTTCATGGAAAAATCAAATACAAAGTGAAGAATATCTATTTCCAAAATGTATTTTGATATTCATATAAATCCAGCATTGAAGGAACAAAGACAGCAGCATGCAAGCTATGATGCTGCAATTAAACTAGTTTTGAAAAAGAATGGACAGTTGGTAAACATTTTGAATCAGACATTGAAATCAGTGATAGACTGCAGATCACCCAATGAGAGGTGATTGGTGTGTCGAAGATGGGATGGGCCCAAATGCAAGATCCTTGTTGAAAACTTGTGTAAAATTTAATATGATGGCGTCCCCATCCTTAGGATAGAGAGAAGTCACACCTAAAATATAAAATAAAAATAATCTCAGCAATGCAATGTTTCTTTATGACAGTCATCCTCTTTGAGATAAGGAATAAAAAGAAAACACGTACCGCCTTAATGTACGTTGTTTTCATGAGTGTTTTTGCCACGAGAAAATGTCTCAGACAAATCGGTTGGAACGTACAAATAAAAACAGTACAAGTATTCATTTCTATCTTAGTTAAACTTGCATCTGAGATATAAATGATGGACGGATGGATGGATAGATTGATAGATAAATAGATCAACAGTAAACCATCCTATTAGCAATATGATATCATGGTAGTAACGTAATCGCATACAAAAGATTTTACGTCATACCGTTGTTGTATGCTGCATTCAAAACATTTTATTACATACCCGTTTATTGTTATCTGCTTATTTTTTCTTAATTAACTTTTCTTTGCTAGAATCGTGAAGTATTTTCCCGTACTGCACTGCTTCATATTGCACTACGCGTGTCTAAAGCGTCTAAAGCTATTCAAGTCTATTATCATGAGCAACCCCACCCCTCCTCAAATTTCACCTTTATAAATGGGTGGGCCGTAAAATGTAATGGTTGACCACTACATGTTTGCTCCCTCCGCCCAGGAAAAAATTATGCGGGCGCCCTTGTCTGTTATGAACTAGTTTTGACTGTCAGCAAGCAATGCACTCTCATGTCGCAGATGCCCGAGCTTTACATTTAATAAATTTGTCTATGTATGAACTAAACAAGCTGTTTGGTTCATTTGAAAGTAGTCATAATAAACTTACGAGAGTACCGTAAGTAGCAAATAAGATTTTATGGGCATTACACGGTATCTACCGCTGAGAAATTAGAGTTACTTCAGTTTTGGACAGAATGTTTCACAAAGAGTTATCATATGAAGCTGGTGTGGAAACTGACACCAAACAAAAGAGAGAGAGAGAGAGAGAGAGAGAGAGCGTACTTTGCAACATTAGAAAAATCCACACAAAATAAGAAAGACTCAGGTAGCTATATCAAGATAATCATATACTTAAGGAACAGTAACTACGGTTACAGCATTTGAATTTTAAATGAGTTTGCCAATTGTCAGAAAGTGCTGGATTCTGGGGGCAACCTCTTTAAACAAAAAGGTTTAAGAAGTCGAAGCACAAACATTGCTGAAACGTCCACCCGTTGATCTGGGTCAAGATACAACAATGATGGCACAGAGAAGAGAAATTCCACGATATAAATCGTCTAAAATTCCAAACTTACCCAAAATCCATCTCAGCTTCAGAGGTTTTTAAAATTATTTTTAAGGAGCAATTTTAAAGGATGGAACTTTCAATTTTTCTATGATTATTACTGAGGAATCGAATTTGTTTAGTAAATCTGGTGATAAAAATGACAAACATTTGCAACATAAAGGTAGCTGTATCGCGGAAAGCAGCTGCTCTGTTGACTGTGATGCAAATTTATAAGAATTACATCTTGTTACAATATTGCTAAAACTCATCACTAGGCTGCATGCAGGGGAGTGTATGTTGTTTATTTTTTAAATTCTGGCGACTGCTCAAGCAGAAAATAAAGAGAATAAAACAGCGCCATATTGTTGAGAATTTTCTTGTCAAAAATATCCAAACAAATATTAAAATTCTAGCCCAGAAAAAGACCCATATCTTCGTTTTCTTAAAAATATATGCTTAAATTATCACCTTTTGGTTTAACAAGTACAGTGTGTGTATTTAGTGAGCATGTGTCAGAAAAAGCATCACTTACTGATCCAAAACATATGTTCCATTTGAGAAGTATGGGGGAAAAAAATCTACCTGCCTATGACAGCATTTTAAATCCATTCATATGTCCCATACACTATTTAAAAAAATTAAAAGCTAAAGAGTAAATTGGCATATCTGGATTGCAGACAGACCGATGACGCAACTGCACAATATATATATATATATCTATTCATAGGCCCGGTTATGTACAAGCGGATATTTCTGAGAGTTAAATAATATATTTCATATAACACCAAATAATCAATTCATTTTTAAGCATACATAAAAATTAAAAGAATGTATGAATAAATAGGTGATATGTAATAAATATAAAATCACATATGTGCTTTGTTCCGAGTCGGGGAAAAGAACTCGTTTGATACCGCGTAGGAACAAACGTCTCGGCTTGACAGCCTGGACATATTCCTACGCCCAATCAAAATCGTTCTTTCCGCCCACTTGAAACAAATCACAAATTTTGTTTTGTCTATACATCTCTTTTAATGTTCATGATAAATGAATAACATAAGCTGTATTATGTACAGAAAAGATTTGACAAATTCACATAATGTCAATTTTATGTCCGAAATCGCTTAAACCTGTCCTAAACTGGAACTTCAAAATCATTGGCCTGTAACAAGTAAAGTATCTATCTCCATAATGGTTATTCAGTGAACTCATTTACAGAACAGTGATGTCATTCTTACTGTGGCTAATTTACTGTTTCCCTCCACGTTACACACATACCACTCACACACACACACGCGCGCGCGCGCACGTACGCACATGAGTGATGGGTTGGGTACTTAATGGGTAAAATGAAGAACATTTTATAGTTGCTCAAAGATGGAAGTTGATAGTTTTCTGAGGTATCACGATTACCGGAACTGTAACACGGTTGTCATCAACAGTCCCGAAGATATGTTCTCATAGACAATGATTGATGCTAATAGAAGTTACGGCTATCAAGAGAAGGAATATTTGTGAAATAAAATACATGGTTAGTTGCATTGTAACTATTCTAACCCCTCCATTGACTTAGTACTTCAGGAGCATCGTTTTCATACTTTTTTTCAGTATAGAAAATCAGTTTTTCCAAGAAGTCTTTTTAAACAGATCAAGGAAGTCTAGATAAACAAATTAAAAGTGGAGGAAATAAATTTTTGGTTGCATGCTTTAAAGTGTGTGTGTGTGTGTGTGTGTGTGTGTGATCCAGTAAAGTTATTCGTTAAACTGAAGACATATCATACAAAAGTGTAAGCAATTCAAACGAGAGAGAGAGAGAGAGAGAGAGAGAGAGAGAGAGATAGAGATGGTTACCTGTGCTCGCCGATTGATTATTAACAAGTAATGACCAGTAAGTGGAGGTAACATTATCATATTCTCCAGCCAGGCCCATCATGTCGTGGATAAAGTGGCCATACACCGTGTACTTGCATACAAACCTTCAAAAAAATATTAAACAATCATGCTTTTAATATAACTGAGACAATGATTACTCCTTCAGCATGATAGATTTTAGTCAAATATAAGCATATACTTAAACTTTTAAAATGAGTAGACATTCAAACTACAGTTATTATTATTATTATTATTATTCCTTGTGCATGTGTGCGTATGAGTGTGAGTACTAATTGATTTTGAATATATACTTTGGCTTACTCAAAGTTTCGGTTTCTATCTGCTGCTCTCTCCATAATACGAATGAATGGCTCCCCTCTGCCGAATTCCATCTTTATTTCGTGCTCGAACACTGGTGGCTGAATCCGATTCCTAAGGGTGTACGTAAGAGACATATTTTTTGGCCAGTAGCAGTCATTGCCTCTTCTATGACAAGCTTCCAATGGCAAAACTGTTGTTGGCGTTGTACTTGCAAACCTTGATACGAGATTAGGGATAGATCAGTATTTATCGGGAGAGAGAGAGGGATTTTTTAAGGTAGATACAATTGCTGTAGTCTGGTTCCCTGCTTCGTATGCTCCCTGCGTTGTCCTCCACTATGGAGGGGGGGGGGGCAGGGGCCAGATTGTATGTACAAATGTGATGCCGTAATCAGCGACCTAGTATAAAAATTCATAAAAATTCAAATACACAAGTGAGGTAAATAATTTCCTTTTTTTGATACCTATATTAAAACATAGCATAAGAATATTATCCACTTGACCAGAGAAGTCAATGTCAGTTCATAGGAGAAGAAATTTATGCATCCCAACCTCAAATTTATACCTGCATTTTTCATAATCGAAGGTCATTTTTGACACAATGTGATGCTCACAGTGCAAACACAAGCCCATTTCCTAGATGACAGTTCTGCAAAACAGTGTGTACTAAATAAGCTGATGTAATTGAAAATGGTTGTCATCCGAGCCGTTTTTGAGATATTCTACTTGCCCCAAACCCACGTGTTTTTATTGCTATGGGAGGCTAGCTCTTCTTCCTAGCCAACTTTTTGTTAGTGACACAGTGTTCAAGCTTAACCACCAAATCGGTCATGAATTATTAAGACGAAAAGTGAAGTGTGTTACTTTCGTCTTAACCTTTTCCTATATATTAGGTTGTCGTACATCACTTCATATCAATTACAACGAATTTATCAAGGAATCGATTGGAGAAGGAATCTCTGATATGACGCTGTGTAAAATATGCAATATTAACAAAATATAATTGCGTGCACCCTTTTCATTCATCTTCGTCCACTAGTAAAAATATTTGTAAAAATAATTATATGACCGAATCAGTGGTTAAGCTTGAACACAAAACAACGACTACTACAGCTAAAATGAAAGTATTAGTAAAGTTTACATTGTGTCACTAATAAAAAGAATATTAAAGGAATAACTGTGCCGCGGTTAGGTTGACTAAATCTCTCCATATGAGGCCATTCGTTTTGATGACGTGACACAATGACGTCGGCATTCACATGACTTCGTATAACGGAGGGCAACGCAGGGAGCATACTAAGCAGTTACCATTGCCGTTAGAATTCGGATAGCCTTGGATTTCACCATTGACCACAAGATAAGATCAGAACAACCACTGCTATGGTATAGAAGTCATCGCTAAATACAAGCATACGATACAATACGAAGATATAGATAATTATAATGGGCTATGTTCAGTAAGTACGATAGAACAAATAAAGATAATGGTCCAAATGTTGAATATATTTGGGAATTTTTGTTCTAAACATACCTTTCTGTCAAATGTGAAATCCAAGAAAATCCGAATGTTAACGGCATCTTGCTTCCTCCAATATGTCATAAATTGCATAAATTGCACGAAGTGCGTTGAGCTGTTTAGAAACTTGAAGAATTCTTGATGACAGCTGGCATAAGCTGTACATTAGGAGACAAAAATAGGGCGAACTAGCTGGGTAGGAAATGCATAGGGGTGCGCACTCGTGTAACATATAACAGTATACAAGGTATGGTCATTAATATTGCAACATTTACTATTCCATACATTCCTACGTCATATTTGGATATCGGGTCTAACCAGTAACAAGGCAGGGTAAATCAAGTTAAAGTCGCGTGACAAAGTAGTAGCGCGCAGTTTCATTCACGTCCTGTATAGATGCTCAAACAATCATTGGAATAGAAGAGCAACATACATTTCTGGTAGCTACATTTTATTTTCAGCTTGTCATCATGTCAGTTTCATCTCGGCTATAAATTCCCACAATATAAATTGTAAATTCGTTCGTATTCACTGACAACATGTTCTGCTCATTACTGTTCAGAAAGTTTGCATATTTTTGTTTTCCCTCAAACTTAAGGGTTACAGATAACATAAGCTAAACTGGGTACACCAGTGTGGTAAGTGTTTGAACGCATATAGTCTGTCTATGCACATGCCTTTGAAAATCTTTCACTATAATCAGAAGATAAGAAAAATCAGCTTGACACTGTTTACAAGGTCAAGGTTGCGATTCATACGTTGCGGGTTAGTCCCTTATCATTTAAATTGAGAATGCTCTATAAAAGGAAAAGTAAAACAGTGTACTTTTCCTTATTTGCAAATCAATAAATTCATTACTGAAGAAAAAGAGAAAACTTTAATGTCTGGATTTATTGTTGCGAACTTGGCAAAGGGTGACTATTCAGCAGAACAAAACACGAGACTGACTTTGGAAACGGCGTCACTGATTTTTTCTTATAATGGATTCGCAATTATTTGTTGTGGATTATTTTTCAAATACCGTTCTTAAAGTTATGTTACAATATCGGACGGATGATTAGCATTCCTAACATGAGTTGTTTTTCTGCACACGGTGTTGCAGATAAAATAGATTCTAGCCAGACTTGAACAGCCTTTACAGTAGCTCCAAAAAAATGTACCAAGATCTGTATTGGCCATAACCAGCACTTTATGATTACGACTATAACACAATTCACACCAATGCCATTTCACTTTAACACAATTCACACCAATGCCATTTTACTATAACACAATTCACACCAATGCCATTTGACTGTAACACAATTCAAACCAATGTCATTTGACCTTAACACAATTCACACCAATGCCATTTGACTTTAACACAATTCACACCAATGCCATTTGACTATAACACAATTCACACCAATGCCATTTGAATATAACACAATTCACACCAATGCCATTTGACTATAACACAATTCACACCAATGCCATTTTACTTTAACACAATTCACACCAATGCCATTTGAATTTAACACAATTCACACCAATGCCATTTGAATATAACACAATTCACACCAATGACATTTGACTATAACACAATTCACACCAATGCCATATGAATATAACACAATTCACACCAATGCCATTTGAATATAACAATTCACACCAATGCCATTAGACAGGTGTACAGTGGGGTTACTGAGAGACAACTATTTCATGGAAATGACACTTCTTGAACCAAACACTTGAGTACTTATTACCAACTAGGAAATTATGAAATTCGTGTGTTAGTGTTAGGCGGTAAAACATATTACTCAAATATGCATATTGCATTTAATATAATAATTAATAATTATATTGGGGGCACCAGTTGGCCCTTACCGATCACTTCCGTCCCACCTCTGTCCTCGTGGGTTCGAGTCTCGGGCTCGGCTCATCGGGTATGTGGGAAAGCTTGCCAGTATCTTCCTTGAATCAGTGGTTTTTACTGGGCTTTTCGCAGGTTGTTCCTCCACCAGTTATACTGGCCGCCATGTTGCTTGTATGAATCTCTAAATGTACACTTGTACTAACATTCTACATCATATTAAAGACATTTTCTGGACTCAATGACATTTGCTACGAAGCATTATTCGATTCATGCTCACTGTTTCTTTTTGGAAGATAATAGTATGCCCCACTACTAAAATGTCGTTTGGTTGTTTCGATTTCTCAATCTTGTTTATCTCTCTGTACATTTCAACTTCATTGGAGGAATGTAACTTAAGTAATGCGCTGTCTTTGTTTGAACTGGAACTTTTCAGTCAAAATTTGGAATAATTCTTTTTTGGAACTGGGAATAGGGGTCATATCCGACCTCCAAAATTACCTATGAAAATATCTGATCTACCACAATTTTTTTATTACACATTAGTTCAGATATAACTATGGACAGAGAGTAAACAATAACCTTTTTTTAAAATTAAAGAATTTAGCAGGCGAGAGAGAGAGAGATATATGATTGTCACACTCTCTACGCACACCATCCAGTTATTTGGCCAGTCTAATTGCGTGATAACGTTTAAAGTTCAGATTGTTGCAAGTCTAAAGTATGACGAAGGATATGTACACACATCTTCTCATAAAACGACATGCCTACTCTAATTTGAACCAAAACCGCAGCCGAAAACATATTTTTGTCTGGCCTCACATGGCCTATGGTTCAACTAGTTTAACCCCTCTATTGATTTAATACTTTAGTAGCATCATTTTCATGGTTTGTTTCATCAGAAATTCAGTTTTTTGCAGAGATGTCTTTTGAAACAAATCAAGATATGTTAGATTTTTTTAAAAATATAGGAAAGAGACTTTATTGCATTTGCCAAAGTGCGCATGCGTGTTTGTCTATGTTTGTGCTCCAGTAAAGCTATCCGTTAAACTGAAACCATTTCATACGAAAAGTGAAAGCATTTCATAACTGGCTAATATTAGAAATGGCTTACAAGAAGAACATAAAGTAGTAATTTTGAATTTAATAATGATCAGATGTTTCGATTATCCTTTTTCTAAACAATAAAAAAATAAAAGACACACCTGTCGTTGTCCACACAACTGGATAGATAGAAACAAGCCAAAAAGATAAACCATACTGATTCTTGAATTGCCATATCTCCTTTTGCCGTGCGTTGTCCTCTGCTATGCACTCTACCTTCTGTGATCGGTCACATGATTTCCATTTGTGATAAGAGTGAGTCCAAGAGATGTTAGAAGCTACATTCTACGTTTAAGTACGCTCTTAAATCGTGTAAGGAGGAGGAAGTAAAACACAGAGCAGACTCGTTAGCACAAAAATTTGAAAATGTCAACCAACGTGAATTCTGGAAGCAAGTTAAACAAAATACTACGATATCTTCCAATAAACTAGAAATCTGTATTATGGGAACCATGGTCAGAATAATATATACAACATGTGGAAAAATCATTTTGAAGACTTACTCCATAGTGTTAAAAATGAATCGAGTAAGAAGCTTGTGCTCTCAGCATTGAATACCCCTTCTACTTGTATTAAGGTAATCACATTATCTGATATCCAAAGTGCAATAACAAGACAAAAAAGTGGTAAATGTCTAGGGTCATATTTTTTATTTGATTGTATGTTTGTGCATAACTTTGTATCAGATAATTTCACAAAAGTTACAATTATACCGCCACTAAAAAGTAAAATTGGAAACCTGGAGGACAATAATAACTACAGTCCTATAGCTCTTACGACTATTATTTCAAAAATATTTGAATGCATCATACTGCAAAGATGTGAAGTCACAATCCCTGATAATCAGTTTGGTTTCAAAAAGTAGTATTCAACATATTTATGTCTATATGCCTTTTAGGAAACTCTCAGCTATTACGTAGAACATGGCAGCCCAGTGTTTGCATGCCTTTTAGACGCTAGTAAGGCATTTGATAGGGTCAGTCATTGGACACTCTTTAAAAAGTTGATTGATATTAAAATACCTGTCTACATAGTTCATATTTTAGTTAACTGGTATAGAAAACAGTTGTATTATGTGCGATTAGTAAGTGTAATATCCAACGCTTTCCATGTAACCAGTGGGGTGAGGCAGGAATATTCTTTCCCCTTTGTTATTTAATATATATAGACGAGTTAAATCGTAAGTTGGGTCAGTGTTACGTGGGCTTACGTCTGCAACCAAATGTATTGTTTTTAACAATTTTAGTTTTGCTGATGATATGTCATTGATAAGTCTATCACCGGTTTAAGGAAATTATTAAAAATATGCGCACAATGCGCATTTGAGAATGATATCATATATAATACAAAAAAATCAGTGTGCATGATCTTTCAGCCAAATTCTTTCAAATTACCATCTCCTCCTCATGTACATGTTAACGGCAGTGCTCTTACGTACGTCAACAGGTATACGTATTTGGGTCATATTTTGAAATCCAATCGGTTGGATAATGAAGATATGATGAGACATTACCGGCGTTTGTGTACTCGAACAAACTTGCTTCTACGTAAATTTAAGAATTGTTAATTGAATATCAAAATTAGTTTATTCAAATCGTATTGCTACACTATGTATTGTGCTCCTCTGTGGGCAAACTTTAGTGAATGTATGAAAAGAAAACTAGTTATTGGTTATAATAATAGTCTTCGTTTTCTATTAGGTCTACCTAGATGGAACAGTGCCTCCAACATGTTTGTAAATTATAATGTATTCAGTTTTGATGAGGTAATGAGAAAATATGTGTTCTCAATGATGACAAGATTATCTAATAGTAAGAACTGTATATTGAAATCTCTTTGGAACTAAGACATTCATATAAATTCTTATATTATTAGCAGATGTAACAAATTATTCTTTAAATATGCCACTTAATTTCATTTGTAACAATGCAGGGCGCAGTTAATTGCGTAGATGTATCTGTATACTTGCACAAATATTATATATATTTTTTATGTTTACAATGGTTTTACTTTACATCGATATTTTAATTTAAATGTATGGACTATGTAGTCTGAAATAAAAAATTCTTATCTTGTCTTATCTTATCTAGGCAATTTGATTAAAATCAGATCTCCAATGTCCTACGTGAAGATTTTACAACGACCGCTTATTGGTCAAGTTCAGGAAAGGCAGCTTTCAAAATCTGAAAGTAAATCAAATCGTTCGGCCCACATTGATGTTCTTCAGCCATACTGATCAGTCGCCCAAACGCAAAGACATTTGATTGGCTGATACAATTAACGATTATGGTAATAAATAAAACATGGGTCACCAGAACATGACACCTAAGCGGACGTCGTCAGATCTTCACGTAGGACAGTGAAGATCTGATTTTAATTAGAAGAATTTTGATGTTTATCGTGAAACTGTAGCTGATTTAAAAATGCGTTTGCATATTTCTCTGCAGGTCATCGTCATTTTGTAAAGATGGATAAGGCTAATAACATCAAGCTGGGGCATCAGCTTGGGACTGTATTACAAAAGTCACAACCAACCAGAAGCGAAATTGAAAAAAGTCGTTCGTGACAGGTTGGTACAAACTCGGAACAGTTATGGTCTTTCACCGGTTCCGATTACTTTTAGACGAGAGGGTACATGATTAGTCTTTGCGAGACTCTGCCTAGCTTATAGATGGCAACTAATGTATCCTCAGAGGCTGAGACCCCCCTTGTCTTGGTGCCAACCTTTACAGATATTACTTTATCTCGGTTGTTTTCGAAATAAGTAAAAAAAATAAATGTTTTAATCATCAAAAACATTTATTTGCTTTTCTGCTAAAGAAAAGTATTGGCGTGACACTTTATTATGACTTCAAGAAACCACATGTTGACGATACGAGAAAACGTACCTAAGACAACCAGGGAGTCTGTTGATTAATTGTTATTTAGAACTTTTTTTGGCTATATCATGCCGAGACATGAAGGGTTCAGTACATTTCTAACGGACACACTGAGTCAGGCCGTGTATCGAACACGTTACCACATGATTACGATTTTGACGATCAACCGAGAGAGAGAGAGAGAGAGAGAGAGAGAGAGAGAGAGAGAGATTTGTTGTTGTGCGCGTGCGATATGATAGTGTCTGGGGATGTCCCAAAGTTTGGGTGCATATTTTTAAGCTTGTTGACACACACAACAGTGTAGCGCCTATCATTCCCTTCAGTTCCAAATACAAAATTAGGTCCTTTTCTCAATTGATCTTAGCAGTATTATCATCTCTAATTCGTGATTTAATCGGTCCCGGGTTTCAAGATTAGAAAACTGCGCATTTGTTTTGATAGTTAAAGTCAACCAGGTTCATCAAGTATATTTTCGATAATCAAGTACTATAAGGGGGCGATATGGCGTGTATGAATTAACATTTACGGATGTTACTGTGGATATCTACATTAGTTTAATCTTTCATTTATGACTGTATAGTCATGTGTGGCACATTTAACATAATCGAGAGACAGATAAATTCATCTAATGACAGACAAACATAAACCTTTTAGAACTGAAAACATCTGTGTAAATGAAGAAATATGTATATTTTAAGTGCATTTCCTGAAAATAAAAAGTATTGTGGGAATTTCAATTGTATTTTTACAGGCAGCAAGGCCGACCTTGTTCAGGTAATGCAGCTGTGCGATTGTAAAAATTTTGTCAAAACTATAGAACGCACTCGGTCTCTTTCGCTATATTTATATGATTCATGTTGTTAATTTGAGGGAGGGGGGAGAATAATCACACAAGACCATGTCATTTTTTTTTAAAAAATCAACACTTTAGTAAACCTGATCTACTTATTCATTTACTCACATTTAATAATGAGTGAGGTCTAGGTCAGTCTCTCTTCTTCATGTGCAAATCCAAAGTTTACTGTGAAAAATGAACGGAGAAAACAATGTAACTGTTGGGTACAATACAAAACATATAACAGTGAACACATTTACACGTATTGACAACATTGGTTAATGACATGTGTGTTCCAATCTTTCATGACAGCTTCATCTTTTCACTGACTTAATTTTCTCTGACAATCGAAAGAAAACTATATCCACAATGTTTACGACGTTACCGTTCTATTGTTCATCGATTCATGGGGAAAATACTACGTGGAATAATATAGGCTAAGGTGAATACAAGACTCCAACGATATATAGAAAATAAATACAATACTGTCAACACACAATTGAATCTGATCTTGTAATCTCGCGTTACTCAAATTGGTCCAGCCATCATTTAAATGCCACTAGCCCTTGAATTCGAATTCCAGTACACGTCATGTTTACTACTTAAAAATCATGACAAAAGTCAATTTATACAGAAACTCTATCCACAAGCATAGACAAAAGTCGGGCACATAATATAAAATAAATATATTTAACACCTCCCCTCAAAATGAAAACGAGATCTATAAAATGAAGTGTTCTTGTACATTTTAGTCAAATATACATATAATATTATAATAATTAAAATTACATAGGAAAATGTTTTACGAAAGACACAAAATGTACAAAAAATAAAGTGATATAATAGTTCTCTAGACGAGAGAGGCCATCTGCAAATTACTGCAATCACATTATCATTTCTCTTGATGTGTCTAGTGTCATTGTTATATTCCTTAATCGCAACAATATCTGATATTTGGGTTTTTTTATTAATGAAAGTAATGGGGTTGTGATCACTGAAAACAATAATCCGAGAAGGAGCTGAACTTAGATACATCTCAAAATGTTGCAAAGCCAGTATCAAAACCAATCATTAATTCTCAATTGTGGAATCTGGAGTTTGTTTATTTATTCATTTTTATGGAAAAACAACACACTGGATGATGCACACCGTGTTTATGATCTTGAATCAATATTCCACCAATCCTTACATAACTTGCATCAAAATACATTTTAAATAATTTATATTTGGATATGAAAGAACTGGTGCTTCTTTAAGTATCGCCATTAATTTGTCAAAAGATTCCTGACATGTTGCTGACCAATGAAAGTCCGATTTCGTACTCAACAAATCAGAAACTCCTTAATTATCCATACTCCAAAGTCGTATTAGAGATTTTTCACTAATATGCACCGGGAATTTAGAGACAGCCAGCCTTTAACTTCTACAAGTTTAACTTGACCATGTCCCACAATACGACCTACAAATGTGACACAAACACGGCAAAACTCACTTTTACCTAAATTAACTGTCAACGCTGGAATCTTGACGGATAAATTTTCATTAAAAATGTTATCGCTTTATATTGATTAAGTCTGTTTTTAAGTTGAGAATGCCATAATTTCTTTTGATCTTTCCGTGAGTGGAATTTGGTATTGAAAAATGAATCAGTTTTGTTGACATTGAATGTATTATCTGGTTAAGCAAAGAATATACGTTGATTCGGCTACTTGGTGCTATAAAATCATTCTCCAATAAACATTGACTTTCTTTTTCTTCTTCTCTCAAACATTCATGCTTGAGAGGATCCATCTTGTAAGAATGCTGTTGCACAGGTATATAAAATATAATCTCGATGTCATGATAGATTTTTTTCCCGTGTAGGAACACCAGGAAGCACGTGCTCATATTCACATAATAGCTGATTTAGTTTAGTTCACTCTCTTCTTATGGTTGTAGATGTGAAAGTCTTGGTTCAGATTGTTTAATATTTCTCAATTCCGAAGACTGGTTAAACAAGATACACTGCGTTCCATCGTTTAAATCATCACTGTGTGGGACAGGTACAACTAAATTATTTGAATAACTAATTGGGCTACCCCAATCAAAATATTCCTTTAACATATTTATATCACTATTTTATTTCTGTTTCCGAAGAGTGTTACATGATACAATTTAAGTCGTTTACTTTCCTTTCAGTTGTATAAGGACCCTACAATTTTGTCTGAAGAGGATTTTGAGATACAGGCACGAGAGTCAAAACTTAATCACCCGGCTGAAAACTCCATTCCTTTGTGTTTCTGACAATGTCTGACCATGTCATTTTGATTAGTCTAGCATTAACCGGCTTGTCTTTAAAGTTGTAATCAAATATGCAAATCCGGAAACGAAAAGAATCAGAAATGGAGAAAGGTTTTAAAAAGCTTTCAATATTTCAAAAAGTACATTGTACCAGGTCTTGAAGCCACAACCTTGATTACCAAACATTTCTTTATATGCATTTCAAATCATGTGATGTTGAGATTACATGAATGACACAATGTGTGGTCTTCTTGTGTACACAGTTATTACCCATGTTCCCTCCTTTTACTAAGTGGTCTATCTTCTGACGAGGTGACTGTAGCTATAAAAAATTTTACCTCCGCAGAATTCATGGCAGTATTTCTTCTTAGTTTATGTGGTATCCGTGACTTTAATCATATTGCTGCTGTAACAAACAATGCTATCGGTTTTCATCATCACTTTACAAGGTAACACAGTTATACCATCACCACCATCAACAGAGTTCAGTCTAACTTTGAGTCTGAAATAATTTGATGAAATCTTATGGTGATGATGTTTTCATCAGTCATACCAAGCTAATTTTCCTACATTTTAACAGTGTCGTCCACAGTAGAAACAGATTGTCTAATAGTTGTCATGTTTTGAACTAACATGTGTATTACACAACATCTGATACTTTGATTTAAACTCTTATATACCATTTGTTGTGTCGGAAAAAAAGTCAATCCTAAAGTCGATTTTTCTATCTCCTGCACATTTCTTTCTGTTAAAGGCCAATAAAATATTCCACATCCAGCTGTTGCCGTCCTTAATGATCAATTAAGATGATTTTGCAAATATTACAAACCATTCTCTGCGCTGTATCTGTTCATTCACTCATCGTCGTCGTCAACCTTAACATGTTTTGTTCACAATTTTGAACAGGTTGTACGTGTAAAAGTTGTTTTATTTTTAACAGTTTTGTTTTTTGAAAAAATCTTTTATGTAATTGCTCTATTTTTATGATAACTGGAGCGTTCAACTGAGTTATAGGAATAAAACAATGTCTATTGTATTTGGCTTCAAAATTACCTTTTCTGTACTACTCCCCTTATTTTCGAACTTTATTCGATTCAACTCGGTTGCGGCGACTGCATAAAAGTGTGGTTTTAAAAGAAAAATCGAAATGAGGATTGGACGAATTGGATGAACCAGCTTAATATAGATTTGTTTAACCTGAAAGCTGTCTATCACTAGAATCCCAACATCAAATCATGCCCCTCTTCTGTTCAGTCAAAACCGTGCGAAATACAAACGTCTGACACAATAAAGTACCTTAACTATGGCTGAAAATGGTGTCATTTGCACATTGTTGGGATTGTATTGTCTGTCTCGAGAAGTATTCGTAACTGTCATTATTTAATTAGACAATAATGTTTAATGTTCATGGAAAAATCAAATACAAAGTGAAGAATATCTATTTCCAAAATGTATTTTGATATTCATATAAATCCAGCATTGAAGGAACAAAGACAGCAGCATGCAAGCTATGATGCTGCAATTAAACTAGTTTTGAAAAAGAATGACAGTTGGTAAACATTTTGAATCAGACATTGAAATCAGTGATAGACTGCAGATCACCCAATGAGAGGTGATTGGTGTGTCGAAGATGGGATGGGCCCAAATGCAAGATCCTTGTTGAAAACTTGTGTAAAATTTAATATGATGGCGTCCCCATCCTTAGGATAGAGAGAAGTCACACCTAAAATATAAAATAAAAATAATCTCAGCAATGCAATGTTTCTTTATGACAGTCATCCTCTTTGAGATAAGGAATAAAAAGAAAACACGTACCGCCTTAATGTACGTTGTTTTCATGAGTGTTTTTGCCACGAGAAAATGTCTCAGACAAATCGGTTGGAACGTACAAATAAAAACAGTACAAGTATTCATTTCTATCTTAGTTAAACTTGCATCTAAGATATAAATGATGGACGGATGGATGGATAGATTGATAGATAAATAGATCAACAGTAAACCATCCTATTAGCAATATGATATCATGGTAGTAACGTAATCGCATACAAAAGATTTTACGTCATACCGTTGTTGTATGCTGCATTCAAAACATTTTATTACATACCCGTTTATTGTTATCTGCTTATTTTTTCTTAATTAACTTTTCTTTGCTAGAATCGTGAAGTATTTTCCCGTACTGCACTGCTTCATATTGCACTACACGTGTCTAAAGCGTCTAAAGCTATTCAAGTCTATTATCATGAGCACCCCCACCCCCACCCCTCCTCAAATTTCACCTTTATAAATGGGTGGGCCGTAAAATGTAATGGTTGACCACTACATGTTTGCTCCCTCCGCCCAGGAAAAGTTTATGCGGGAACCTTTGTCTGTTATGAACTAGTTTTGACTGTCAGCAAGCAATGCACTCTCATGTCGCAGATGCCCGAGCTTTACATTTAATAAATTTGTCTATGTATGAACTAAACAAGCTGTTTGGTTCATTTGAAAGTAGTCATAATAAACTTACGAGAGTACCGTAAGTAGCAAATAAGATTTTATGGGCATTACACGGTATCTACCGCAGTGAAATTAGAGTTACTTCAGTTTTGGACAGAATGTTTCACAAAGAGTTATCATATGAAGCTGGTGTGGAAACTGACACCAAACAAAAGAGAGAGAGAGAGAGAGAGAGAGAGAGAGAGAGAGAGAGAGAGAGAGAGCGTACTTTGCAACATTAGAAAAATCCACACAAAATAAGAAAGACTCAGATAGCTATATCAAGATAATCATATACTTAAGGAACAGTAACTACGGCTACAGCATTTGAATTTTAAATGAGTTTGCCAATTGTCAGAAAGTGCTGGATTCTGGGGGCAACCTCTTTAAACAAAAAGGTTTAAGAAGTCGAAGCACAAACATTGCTGAAACGTCCACCCGTTGATCTGGGTCAAGATACAACAATGATGGCACAGAGAAGAGAAATTCCACGATATAAATCGTCTAAAATTCCAAACTTACCCAAAATCCATCTCAGCTTCAGAGGTTTTTAAAATTATTTTTAAGGAGCAATTTTAAAGGATGGAACTTTCAATTCAACAGCTGCTCTGTTGACCGTGATGCAAATTTATAAGAATTACATCTTGTTACAATATTGCTAAAACTCATCACTAGGCTGCATGCAGGGGAGTGTATGTTGTTTATTTTTTAAATTCTGGCGACTGCTCAAGCAGAAAATAAAGAGAATAAAACAGCGCCATATTGTTGAGAATTTTCTTGTCAAAAATATCCAAACAAATATTAAAATTCTAGCCCAGAAAAAGACCCATATTTTCGTTTTCTTAAAAATATATGCTTAAATTATCACCTTTTGGTTTAACAAGTACAGTGTGTGTATTTAGTAAGCATGTGTCAGAAAAAGCATCACTTACTGATCCAAAACATATGTTCCATTTGAGAAGTATGGGGGAAAAAAATCTACCTGCCTATTACAGCATTTTAAATCCATTCATATGTCCCATACACTATTTAAAAAAATTAAAAGCTAAAGAGTAAATTGGCATATCTGCAATGCAGACAGACCGATGACGCAACTGCACAATATATATATATCTATTCATAGGCCCGGTTATGTACAAGCGGATATTTCTGAGAGTTAAATAATATATTTCATATAACACCAAATAATCAATTCATTTTTAAGTATACATAAAAATTAAAAGAATGTATGAATAAATAGGTGATATGTAATAAATATAAAATCACATATGTGCTTTGTTCCGAGTCGGGGAAAAGAACTCGTTTGATACCGCGTAGGAACAAACGTCTCGGCTTGACAGCCTGGACATATTCCTACGCCCAATCAAAATCGTTCTTTCCGCCCACTTGAAACAAATCACAAATTTTGTTTTGTCTATACATCTCTTTTAATGTTCATGATAAATGAATAACATAAGCTGTATTATGTACAGAAAAGATTAGACAAATTCACATAATGTCAATTTTATGTCCGAAATCGCTTAAACCTGTCCTAAACTGGAACTTCAAAATCATTGGCCTGTAACAAGTAAAGTATCTATCTCCATAATGGTTATTCAGTGAACTCATTTACAGAACAGTGATGTCATTCTTACTGTGGCTAATTTACCGTTTCCCTCCACGTTACACACATACCACTCACACACACACACGCGCGCGCGCGCACGTACGCACATGAGTGATGGGTTGGGTACTTAATGGGTAAAATGAAGAACATTTTATAGTTGTTCAAAGATGGAAGTTGATAGTTTTCTGAGGTATCACGATTACCGGAACTGTGACACGGTTGTCATCAACAGTCCCGAAGATATGTTCTCATAGACAATGATTGATGCTAATAGAAGTTACGGCTATCAAGAGAAGGAATATTTGTGAAATAAAATACATGGTTAGTTGCATTGTAACTATTCTAACCCCTCCATTGACTTAGTACTTCAGGAGCAGCGTTTTCATACTTTTTTCAGTATAGAAAATCAGTTTTTCCAAGAAGTCTTTTTAAACAGATCAAGGAAGACTAGATAAACAAATTAAAAGTGGAGGAAATAAATTTTTGGTTGCATGCTTTAAAGTGTGTGTGTGTGTGTGTGTGTGTGTGTGTGTGTGTGTGATCCAGTAAAGTTATTCGTTAAACTGAAGACATATCATACAAAAAAGTGTAAGCAATTCAAACGAGAGAGAGAGAGAGAGATAGAGATGGTTACCTGTGCTCGCCGATTGATTATTAACAAGTAATGACCAGTAAGTGGAGGTAACATTATCATATTCTCCAGCCAGGCCCATCATGTCGTGGATAAAGTGGCCATACACCGTGTACTTGCATACAAACCTTCAAAAAATATTAAACAATCATGCTTTTAATATAACTGAGACAATGATTACTCCTTCAGCATGATATATTTTAGTCAAATATAAGCATATACTTAAACTTTTAAAATGAGTAGACATTCAAACTACAGTTATTATTATTATTATTATTATTCCTTGTGCATGTGTGCGCATGAGTGTGAGTACTAATTGATTTTGAATATATACTTTGGCTTACTCAAAGTTTCGGTTTCTATCTGCTGCTCTCTCCATAATACGAATGAATGGCTCCCCTCTGCCGAATTTCATGTTTATTTAGTGCTCGAACACTGGTGGCTGAATCCGATTCCTAAGGGTGTACGTAAGAGACATAGTTTTTGGCCAGTAGCAGTCATTGCCTCTTCTATGACAAGCTTCCAATGGCAAAACTGTTGTTGGCGTTGTACTTGGAAACCTTGATACGAGATTAGGGATAGATCAGTATTTATCGGGAGAGAGAGAGGGATTTTTTTAAGGTAGATACAATTGCTGTAGTCTGGTTCCCTGCTTCGTATGCTCCCTGCGTTGTCCTCCGCTATGGGGGGGGGGGGGCAGGGGCCAGATTGTATGTACAAATGTGATGCCGTAATCAGCGACCTAGTATAAAAATTCATAAAAATTCAAATACACAAGTGAGGTAAATAATTTCCTTTTTTTGATACCTATATTAAAATATAGCATAAGAATATTATCCACTTGACCAGAGAAGTCAATGTCAGTTTATAGGAGAAGAAATTTATGCATCCCAACCTCAAATTTATACCTGCATTTTTCATATCCGAAGGTCATTTTTGACACAATGTGATGCTCACAGTGCAAACACAAGCCCATTTCCTAGATGACAGTTCTGCAAAACAGTGTGTACTAAACAAGCTGATGTAATTGAAAATGGTTGTCATCCGAGCCGTTTTTGAGATATTCTACTTGCCCCAAACCCACGTGTTTTTATTGCTATGGGAGGCTAGCTCTTCTTCCTAGCCAAATTTTTGTTAGTGACACAGTGTTCAAGCTTAACCACCAAATCGGTCATGAATTATTAAGACGAAAAGTGAAGTGTGTTATTTTCGTCCTAACCTTTTCCTATATATTAGGTTGTCGTACATCACCTCATATCAATTTCGACGTAAAATTTATCAAGGAATCGATTGGAGAATGCATTTTTGAGATGACGCAGTATAAAATGTGCAATATTAACAAAATATCATTGCGTGCACCCTTTTCATTCATCTTCGTCCACTAGTAAAAATATTTGTAAAAATAATTATATGACCGAATCAGTGGTTAAGCTTGAACACAAAACAACGACTACTACAGCTAAAATGAAAGTATTAGTAAAGTTTACATTGTGTCACTAATAAAAAGATTATTAAAGGAATAACTGTGCCGCGGTTAGGTTGACTAAATCTCTCCATATGAGGCCATTCGTTTTGATGACGTGACACAATGACGTCGGTATTCACATGACTTCGTATAACGGAGGGCAACGCAGGGAGCATACTAAGCAGTTACCATTGCCGTTAGAATTCGGATAGCCTTGGATTTCACCATTGACCACAAGATAAGATCAGAACAACCACTGTTATGGTATAGAAGTCATCGCTAAATACAAGCATACGATACAATACGAAGATATAGATAATTATAATGGGCTATGTTCAGTAAGTACGATAGAACAAATAAAGATAATGGTCCAAATGTTGTATATATTTGGGAATTTTTATTCTAAACATACCTTTCTGTCAAATGTGAAATCCAAGACAATCAGAATGTTAACGGCATCTTGCTTCCTCCAATATGTCATAAATTGCATAAATTGTACGAAGTGCGTTGAGCTGTTTAGAAACTCGTGTAACATATAACAGTATACAAGGTATGGTCATTAATATAGCAACATTTACTATTCCATACATTCCTACGTCATATTTGGATATCGGGTCTAACCAGTAACAAGGCAGGGTAAATCAAGTTAATGTCGCGTGACAAAGTGGTAGCGCGTAGTTTCATTCACGTCCTGTATAGATGCTCAAACAATCATTGGAATAGAAGAGCAAATTACATTTCTGGTAGTTACATTTTATTTTCAACCTGTCATCATGTCAGTTTCATCTTGACTATAAATTCCCATAATATAAATTGTAAATTCGTTCGTATTCATTGACAACATGTTCTGCGCAGTGGACTGTTCGGAAAGTTTGCATATTTTTGTTTACCCTCAAACTAAAGGGTTACAGATAGCATAAGCTAAACTGGGCACACCAGTGTGGTAAGTGTTTGAACGCATATAGTCTGTCTATGCACATGCCTTTGAAAATCTTTCACTATAATTAGAAGATAAGAAAAATCAGCTTGACACTATTTATAAGGTCAAGGTCGCGATTCATACCTTGCGGGTTAGTCCCTTATTATTTGGGGCCCCGAGTGGCCGAGTGGTCTAAAGCGCTCTCCGTTACGGATCACTGCCATCTCACCTCTGTCTACGTGGGTTCGAGTCTCGGATTCGACCAATGTGGGTATGTGAGAAAGCTTGCCAGTAGCTTCTCGTGGGTCGGTGTTTCTTCCTGGGGTTTTCCCGGGTTCTTTCTCCACCATTAATACTGGCCGCCATACATAGCTTATCGTGTGCTGAAAAATGGCGTTAAACCCCACACCACCACCACCACCACCACCCTTATCATTTAAATTGAGAATGCTCTATAAAAGGAAAAGTAAAACAGTGCAATTTTTCCTTATTTGCAAATCAATAAATTCATTACTGAAAATAAAAAGAAAACTTTTTTTAATGTCTGGATTTATTGTTGCGAACATGGCAAAGGCAACAAAATACGAGACCGACTTTGGAAACGGCGTCACTGATTTTTTCTTATACTGGATTCGCAATTATTTGTTGTGGATTATTTTTCAAATACCGTTCTTAAAGTTATGTTACAATATCGGACGGATGATTAGCATTCCTAACATGAGTTGTTTTTCTGCACACGGTGTTGCAGATAAAATAGATTCTAGCCAGACTTGAAAATCCTTTACAGTAGCTCCCAAAAAAATGTACCAAGATCTGCATTGGCCATAACCAGCACTTTATGATGACGACTATAACACAATTCACACCAATGCCATTTGACTATAACACAATTCACACCAATGCCATTTGACTTTAACACAATTCACACCAATGCCATTTGACTTTAACACAATTCACACCAATGCCATTTGAATATAACACAATTCACACCAATGACATTTGAATATAACACAATTCACACCAATGCCATTAGACAGGTGTACAGTGGGGCTACCGAGAGACAACTATTTCATGGAAATGACACTTCTTGAACCAAACACTTGAGTACTTATTACCAACTAGGAAATTATGAAATTCGTGTGTTAGTGTTAGGCGGTTAAACATATTACTCAAATATGCATATTGCATTTAATATAATAATTAATAATTATATTGGGGCACCAGTTGGCCCTTACCGATCACTTCCGTTCGACCTCTCTCCTCGTGGGTTCGAGTCTCGGGCTTGGCTCATCGAGTATGCGGAAAAGCTTTCCAGTATCTTCCGTGAGTCAGTGGTTTTTACTGGGCTTTTCCCAGGTTGTTCCTCCACCAGTTACACTGGCCGCCATGTTGCTAGTATGAATCTCTAAATGTACACTTGTACTAGCATTCCACATCATATTAAAGACATTTTCTGGACTCAATGACATTTTCTGCGAAGCATTATTCAATTCATACTCACTGTTTCTTTTTGGAAGATAATAGTATGCCTCACTACTAAAATGTTTGATTGTTTCGATTTCTCAGTCTTGCTTATCTCTGTACATTTCAACTTCAGTGGAGGAATGTAATTTAAGTATTGCGCTGTCTTTGTTTGAAATCGAACTTTTTAGTCAAAATTTGGAATATATATATATGGTCTGTGGTTTCAACTAGTTTAACCCCTCCATTGATTTAGTACTTTAGTAGCATCATTTTCATGGTTTGTTTCATCAGAAATTCAGTTTTTTGCAGAGATGTCTTTTGAAACAAATCAAGATATGTTAGATTTTTTTAAAAATATAGGAAAGAGACTTTATTGCATTTGCTAAAGTGCGCATGCGTGTTTGTCTATGTTTGTGCTCCAGTAAAGCTATCTGTTAAACTGAAACCATTTCATACGAAAAGTGAAAGCATTTCATAACTGGCTAATATTAGAAATGGCTTACAAGAAGAACATAAAGTAGTAATTTTGAATTTAATAATGATCAGATGTTTCGACTATCCTTTTGCTAAACAATAAAAAAATAAAAGACATACCTGTCGTTGTCCACACAACTGGATAGATAGAAACAAGCCAAAAAGATAAACCATACTGATTCTTGAATTGCCATATCTCCTTTTGCCGTGCGTTGTCCTCTGCTATGCACTCTACCTTCTGTGATCGGTCACATGATTTCCATTTGTGATAAGAGTGAGTCCAAGAGATGTTAGAAGCTACATTCTACGTTTAAGTACGCTCTTAAATCGTGTAAGGAGGAGGAAGTAAAACACAGAGCAGACTCGTTAGCACAAAAATTTGAAAATGTCAACCAACGTGAATTCTGGAAGCATGTTAAACAAAATACTACGATATCTTCCAATAAACTAGAAATCTGTATTATGGGAACCATGGTCAGAATAATATATACAACATGTGGAAAAATCATTCTAAAGACTTACTCCATAGTGTTAAAAATGAATCGAGTAAGAAGCTTGTGCTCTCAGCATTGAATACCCCTTCTACTTGTATTAAGGTAATCACATTATCTGATATCCAAAGTGCAATAACAATACAAAAAAGTGGTAAATGTCTAGGGTCATATTTTTTATTTGATTGTATGTTTGTGCATAACTTTGTATCAGATAATTTCACAAAAGTTACAATTATACCGCCACTAAAAAGTAAAATTGGAAACCTGGAGGACAATAATAACTACAGTCCTATAGCTCTTACGACTATTATTTCAAAAATATTTGAATGCATCATACTGCAAAGATGTGAAGTCACAATCCCTGATAATCAGTTTGGTTTTAAAAAGTAGTATTCAACATATTTATGTCTATATGCCTTTTAGGAAACTCTCAGCTATTACGTAGAACATGGCAGCCCAGTGTTTGCATGCCTTTTAGACGCTAGTAAGGCATTTGATAGGGTCAGTCATTGGACACTCTTTAAAAAGTTGATTGATATTAAAATACCTGTCTACATAGTTCATATTTTAGTTAACTGGTATGGAAAACAGTTGTATTATGTGCGATTAGTAAGTGTAATATCCAACGCTTTCCATGTAACCAGTGGGGTGAGGCAGGAATATTCTTTCCCCTTTGTTATTTAATATATATAGACGAGTTAAATCGTAAGTTGGGTCAGTGTTACGTGGGCTTACGTCTGCAACCAAATGTATTGTTTTTAACAATTTTAGTTTTGCTGATGATATGTCATTGATAAGTCTATCACAGGTTTAAGGAAATTATTAAAAATATGCGCATAATGCGCATTTGAGAATGATATCTATAATACAAAAAAATCAGTGTGCATGGTCTTTCAGCCAAATTCTTTCAAATTACCATCTCCTCCTCATGTACATGTTAACGGCAATGCTCTTACGTACGTCAACAGGTATACGTATTTGGGTCATATTTTGAAATCCAATCGGTTGGATAATGAAGATATGATGAGACATTACCGGCGTCTGTGTACTCGAACAAACTTGCTTCTACGTAAATTTAAGAATTGTTAATTGAATATCAAAATTAGTTTATTCAAATCGTATTGCTACACTATGTATTGTGCTCCTCTGTGGACAAACTTTAGTGAATGTATGAAAAGAAAACTAGTTATTGATTATAACAATAGTCTTCGTTTTCTATTAGGTCTTCCTAGATGGAACAGTGCCTCCAACATGTTTGTAAATTATAATGTATTCAGTTTTGATGAGGTAATGAGAAAATATGTATTCTCAATGATGGCAAGATTATCTAATAGTAAGAACTGTATATTGAAATCTCTTTGGAAGTAAGACATTCATATAAATTCTTATATTATTAGCAGATGGAACAAATTACTCTTTAAATATGCCACTTAATTTCATTTGTAACAATGCAGGGCGCAGTTAATTGCGTAGATGTATCTGTATACTTGCACGTATATTATATATGTTTTTTATGTTTACAATGTTTTTACTTTACATCGATATTTTAATTTAGATGTACGGACTATGTAGTCTGAAATAAAAAATTCTTATCTTGTCTTATCTTATCTAGGCAATTTGATCAAAATCAGATCTCCAATGTCCTACGTGAAGATATGACAACGACCACTTATTGGTCAAGTTCAGGAAATGCAGCTTTCAAAATTTGAAAGTAAATCAAATCGTTCGGCCCACATTGATGTTCTTCAGTCACACTGATCAGTCGCCCAAACGCAAAAACATTTGATTGGCTGATACAATTAACGATTATGGTAATAAATAAAACATGGGTCACCAGAACATGACACCTAAGCGGACGTCGTCAGATCTTCACGTAGGACAGTGGAGATCTGATTTTAATTAGAAGAATTTTGATGTTTATCGTGAAACTGTAGCTGATTTAAAAATGCGTTTGCATATTTCTCTGCAGGTCATCGTCATTTTGTAAAGATGGATAAGGCTAATAACATCAAGCTGGGGCATCAGCTTGGGACTGTATTACAAAAGTCACAAATAACCAGAAGTGACGTTGAAAAAAGTAATTCGTGACAGGTTGGTACAAAATCTCAAACTCGGAACAATTATGGTTTTTGACCGGTTCCGATTACTTTTAGACGAGAGGGTACATGATTAGCCTTTGCGAGACTCTGCCTAGCTTATAGATGGCAACTAATGTATCCTCAGAGGCTGAGACCCCCTTGTCTTGGTGCCAACCTTTACAGATATTACTTTATCTCCGTTGTTTTCGAAATTAGTAGAAAAATAAATGTTTTAATCATCAAAAACATTTATTTGCTTTTTTGCTAAAGAAAAGTATTGGTGTGACACTTTATTATGACTTCAAGAAACCACATGTTGACGATACGAGAAAACGTACCTAAGACAACCAGGGAGTCTGTTGATTGATTGTTATTTAGAACTTTTATTGCCTATCTCATAGCGAGACATGAAGGGTTCAGTACATTTCTAACGGACACACTGAGTCAGGCCGTGTATCGAACACGTTACCACATGATTACGATTTTGACGATCAACCGAGAGAGAGAGAGAGAGAGAGAGATTTGTTGTTGTGCGCGTGCGATATGATAGTGTCTGGGGATGTCCCAAAGTTTGGGTGCATATTTTTAAGCTTGTTGACACACACAACAGTGTAGCGCCTATCATTCCCTTCAGTTCCAAATACAAAATTAGGTCCTTTTCTCAATTGATCTTAGCAGTATTATCATCTCTAATTCGTGATTTAATCGGTCCCGGGTTTCAAGATTAGAAAACTGCGCATTTGTTTTGATAGTTAAAGTCAACCAGGTTCATCAAGTATATTTTCGATAATCAAGTACTATAAGGGGGCGATATGGCGTGTATGAATTAACATTTAAGGATGTTACTGTGGATATCTACATTAGTTTAATCTTTCATTTATGACTGTATAGTCATGTGTGGCACATTTAACATAATCGAGAGACAGATAAATTCATCTAATGACAGACAAACATAAACCTTTTAGAACTGAAAACATCTGTGTAAATGAAGAAATATGTATATTTTAAGTGCATTTCCTGAAAATAAAAAGTATTGTGGGAATTTCAATTGTATTTTTACAGGCAGCAAGGCCGACCTTATTCAGGTAATGCAGCTGCGCGATTGTAAAAATTTTGTCAAAACTATAGAACGCACTCGGTCTCTTTCGCTATATTTATATGATTCATGTTGTTAATTTGAGGGAGGGGGGAGAATAATCACACAAGACCATGTCATTTTTTTTTTAAAAATCAACACTTTAGTAAACCTGATCTACTTGTTCATTTACTCACATTTAATAATGAGTGAGGTCTAGGTCAGTCTCTCTTCTTCATGTGCAAATCCAAAGTTTACTGTGAAAAATGAACGGAGAAAACAATGTAACTGTTGGGTACAATACAAAACATATAACAGTGAACACATTTACACGTATTGACAACATTGGTTAATGACATGTGTGTTCCAATCTTTCATGACAGCTTCATCTTTTCACTGACTTAATTTTCTCTGACAATCGAAAGAAAACTATATCCACAATGTTTACGACGTTACCGTTCTATTGTTCATCGATTCATGGGGAAAATACTACGTGTAATAATATAGGCTAAGGTGAATACAAGACTCCAACGATATATAGAAAATAAATACAATACTGTCAACACACAATTGAATCTGATCTTGTAATCTCGAGTTACTCAAACTGGTCCAGCCATCATTTTGTTTCATTGTTGTCCACCATCTCTGCTTTGTAAAGCGACAAAATACAGATTGTTGTGGACTATTTATCAATGTACGCAATTATACATTACATCACACAGTACTGATAATTGTGTTGTAAAGTTATACGTCAATTTCAACAAATCTCTCACCAAAAGTTTTATTTCATGTTTTTATTGAAAAAATATATGTTGCAATAGCCGATATAACCGTCTTAAGTAGAGTTTCTCTCTCTCTCTCTCTCTCTCTCTCTCTCTCTCTCTCTCTATATATATATATATATATATATATATATATATATATATATATATATATATATATATATATATATATATATATATATATATATATATATAGTGCAAAACAAACCATTTACATGGTAAATGCCACTAGCCCTTGAATTCGAATTCCAGTACACGTCATGTTTACTACTTAAAAATCATGACAAAAGTCAGGTTATACAGAAACTCTATCCACAAGCATAGACAAAAGTCAGGCACATAATATAAAATAAATATATTTAACACCTCCCCTCAAAATGAAAACGAGATCTATAAAATGAAGTGTTCTTGTACATTTTAGTCAAATATACATATGATATTATAATAATTAAAATTACATAGGAAAATGTTTTACGAAAGACACAAAATGTACAAAAAATAAAGTGATATAATAGTTCTCTAGACGAGAGAGGCCATCTGCAAATTACTGCAATCACATTATCATTTCTCTTGATGTGTCTAGTGTCATTGTTATATTCCTTAATCGCAACAATATCTGATATTTGGGTTTTTTTTATTAATGAAAGTAATGGGGTTGTGATCACTGAAAACAATAATCCGAGAAGGAGCTGAACTTAGATACATCTCAAAATGTTGCAAAGCCAGTATCAAAACCAATCATTAATTCTCAATTGTGGAATCTGGAGTTTGTTTATTTATTCATTTTTATGGAAAAACAACACACTGGATGATGCACACCGTGTTTATGATCTTGAATCAATATTCCACCAATCCTTACATAACTTGCATCAAAATACATTTTAAATAATTTATATTTGGATATGAAAGAACTGGTGCTTCTTTAAGTATCGCCATTAATTTGTCAAAAGATTCCTGACATGTTGCTGACCAATGAAAGTCCGATTTCGTACTCAACAAATCAGAAACTCCTTAATTATCCATACTCCAAAGTCGTATTAGAGATTTTTCACTAATATGCACCGGGAATTTAGAGACAGCCAGCCTTTAACTTCTACAAGTTTAACTTGACCATGTCCCACAATACGTCCTACAAATGTGACACAAACACGGCAAAACTCACTTTTACCTAAATTAACTGTCAACGCTGGAATCTTGACGGATAAATTTTCATTAAAAATGTTATCGCTTTATATTGATTAAGTCTGTTTTTAAGTTGAGAATGCCGGAATTTCTTTTGATCTTTCCGTGAGTGGAATTTAGTATTGAAAAATGAATCAGTTTTGTTGACATTGAATGTATTATCTGGTTAAGCAAAGAATACACGTTGATTCGGCTACTTGGTGCTATAAAATCATTCTCCAATAAACATTGACTTTCTTTTTCTTCTTCTCTCAAACATTCATGCTTGAGAGGATCCATCTTGTAAGAATGCTGTTGCACAGGTATATAAAATATAATCTCGATGTCATGATAGATTTTTTTCCCGTGTAGGAACACCAGGAAGCACGTGCTCATATTCACATAATAGCTGATTTAGTTTAGTTCACTCTCTTCTTATGGTTGTAGATGTGAAAGTCTTGGTTCAGATTGTTTAATATTTCTCAATTCCGAAGACTGGTTAAATAAGATACACTGCGTTCCATCGTTTAAATCATCACTGTGTGGGACAGGTACAACTAAATTATTTGAATAACTAATTGGGTTACCCCAATCAAAATATTCCTTTAACATATTTATATCACTATTTTATTTCTGTTTCCGAAGAGTGTTACATGATACAATTTAAGTCGTTTACTTTCCTTTCAGTTGTATAAGGACCCTACAATTTTGTCTGAAGAGGATTTTGAGATACAGGCACGAGAGTCAAAACTTAATCACCCGGCTGAAAACTCCATTCCTTTGTGTTTCTGACAATGTCTGACCATGTCATTTTGATTAGTCTAGCATTAACCGGCTTGTCTTTAAAGTTGTAATCAAATATGCAAATCCGGAAACGAAAAGAATCAGAAATGGAGAAAGGTTTTAAAAAGCTTTTAATATTTCAAAAAGTACATTGTACCAGGTCTTGAAGCCACAACCTTGATTACCAAACATTTCTTTATATGCATTTCAAATCATGTGATGTTGAGATTACATGAATGACACAATGTGTGGTCTTCTTGTGTACACAGTTATTACCCATATTCCCTCCTTTTACTAAGTGGTCTATCTTCTCACGAGGTAACTGTAGGTATAAAATTTTTTACCTCCGCAGAATTCATGGCAGTATTTCTTCTTAGTTTATGTGGTATCCGTGGCTTTAGTCATATTGCTGCTGTAACAAACAATGCTATCGGTTTTCATCATCACTTTACAAGGTAACACAGTTATACCTTCACCACCATCAACAGAGTTCAGTCTAACTTTGAGTCTGAAATAATTTGATGAAATCTTATGGTGATGATGTTTTCATCAGTCATACCAAGCTAATTTTCCTACATTTTAACAGTGTCGTCCACAGTAGAAACAGATTGTCTAATAGTTGTCATGTTTTGAACTAACATGTGTATTACACAACATCTGATACTTTGATTTAAACTCTTATATACCATTTGTTGTGTCGGAAAAAAAGTCAATCCTAAAGTCGATTTTTCTATCTCCTGCACATTTCTTTCTGTTAAAGGCCAATAAAATATTCCACATCCAGCTGTTGCCGTCCTTAATGATCAATTAAGATGATTTTGCAAATATTACAAACCATTCTCAGCGCTGTATCTGTTCATTCACTCATCGTCGTCGTCAACCTTAACATGTTTTGTTCACAATTTTGAACAGGTTGTACATGTAAAAGTTGTTTTATTTTTAACAGTTTTGTTTTTTCAAAAAATCTTTTATGTAATTGCTCTATTTTTATGATAACTGGAGCGTTCAACTGAGTTATAGGAATAAAACAATGTCTATTGTATTTGGCTTCAAAATTACCTTTTCTGTACTACTCCCCTTATTTTCGAATTTTATTCGATTCAACTCGGTTGCGGCGACTGCATAAAAGTGTGGTTTTAAAAAAAAATTGAAATGAGGATTGGAAGAATTGGATGAACCAGCTTAATATAGATTTGTTTAACCTGAAAGCTGTCTATCACTAGAATCCCAACATCAAATCATGCCCCTCTTCTGTTCAGTCAAAACCGTGCGAAATACAAACGTCTGACACAATAAAGTACCTTAACTATGGCTGAAAATGGTGTCATTTGCACATTGTTGGGATTGTATTGTCTGTCTCGAGAAGTATTCGTAATTGTCATTATTTAATTAGACAATAATGTTTAATGTTCATGGAAAAATCAAATACAAAGTGAAGAATATCTATTTCCAAAATGTATTTTGATATTCATATAAATCCAGCATTGAAGGAACAAAGACAGCAGCATGCAAGCTATGATGCTGCAATTAAACTAGTTTTGAGAAAGAATGACAGTTGGTAAACATTTTGAATCAGACATTGAAATCAGTGATAGACTGCAGATCACCCAATGAGAGGTGATTGGTGTGTCGAAGATGGGATGGGCCCAAATGCAAGATCCTTGTTGAAAACTTGTGTAAAATTTAATATGATGGCGTCCTCATCCTTAGGATAGAGAGAAGTCACACCTAAAATATAAAATAAAAATAATCTCAGCAATGCAATGTTTCTTTATGACAGTCATCCTCTTTGAGATAAGGAATAAAAAGAAAACACGTACCGCCTTAATGTACGTTGTTTTCATGAGTGTTTTTGCCACGAGAAAATGTCTCAGACAAATCGGTTGAAACGTACAAATAAAAACAGTACAAGTATTCATTTCTATCTTAGTTAAACTTGCATCTAAGATATAAATGATGGACGGATGGATGGATAGATTGATAGATAAATAGATCAACAGTAAACCATCCTATTAGCAATATGATATCATGGTAGTAACGTAATCGCATACAAAAGATTTTACGTCATACCGTTGTTGTATGCTGCATTCAAAACATTTTATTACATACCCGTTTATTGTTATCTGCTTATTTTTTCTTAATTAACTTTTCTTTGCTAGAATCGTGAAGTATTTTCCCGTACTGCACTGCTTCATATTGCACTACACGTGTCTAAAGCGTCTAAAGCTATTCAAGTCTATTATCATGAGCACCCCCACCCCCACCCCTCCTCAAATTTCACCTTTATAAATGGGTGGGCCGTAAAATGTAATGGTTGACCACTACATGTTTGCTCCCTCCGCCCAGGAAAAAATTATGCGGGCGCCCTTGTCTGTTATGAACTAGTTTTGACTGTCAGCAAGCAATGCACTCTCATGTCGCAGATGTCCGAGCTTTACATTTAATAAATTTGTCTATGTATGAACTAAACAAGCTGTTTGGTTCATTTGAAAGTAGTCATAATAAACTTACGAGAGTACCGTAAGTAGCAAATAAGATTTTATGGGCATTACACGGTATCTACCGCAGTGAAATTAGAGTTACTTCAGTTTTGGACAGAATGTTTCACAAAGAGTTATCATATGAAGCTGGTGTGGAAACTGACACCAAACAAGAGAGAGAGAGAGAGAGAGAGAGAGAGCGTACTTTGCAACATTAGAAAAATCCACACAAAATAAGAAAGACTCAGGTAGCTATATCAAGATAATCATATACTTAAGGAACAGTAACTACGGCTACAGCATTTGAATTTTAAATGAGTTTGCCAATTGTCAGAAAGTGCTGGATTCTGGGGGCAACCTCTTTAAACAAAAAGGTTTAAGAAGTCGAAGCACAAACATTGCTGAAACGTCCACCCGTTGATCTGGGTCAAGATACAACAATGATGGCACAGAGAAGAGAAATTCCACGATATAAATCGTCTAAAATTCCAAACTTACCCAAAATCCATCTCAGCTTCAGAGGTTTTTAAAATTATTTTTAAGGAGCAATTTTAAAGGATGGAACTTTCAATTTTTCTATGATTATTACTGAGGAATCGAATTTGTTTAGTAAATCTGGTGATAAAAATGACAAACATTTGCAACATAAAGGTAGCTGTATCGCGGAAAGCAGCTGCTCTGTTGACTGTGATGCAAATTTATAAGAATTACATCTTGTTACAATATTGCTAAAACTCATCACTAGGCTGCATGCAGGGGAGTGTATGTTGTTTATTTTTTAAATTCTGGCGACTGCTCAAGCAGAAAATAAAGAGAATAAAACAGCGCCATATTGTTGAGAATTTTCTTGTCAAAAATATCCAAACAAATATTAAAATTCTAGCCCAGAAAAAGACCCATATCTTCGTTTTCTTAAAAATATATGCTTAAATTATCACCTTTTGGTTTAACAAGTACAGTGTGTGTATTTAGTGAGCATGTGTCAGAAAAAGCATCACTTACTGATCCAAAACATATGTTCCATTTGAGAAGTATGGGGGAAAAAAAATCTACCTGCCTATGACAGCATTTTAAATCCATTCATATGTCCCATACACTATTTAAAAAAATTAAAAGCTAAAGAGTAAATTGGCATATCTGCAATGCAGACAGACCGATGACGCAACTGCACAATATATATATCTATTCATAGGCCCGGTTATGTACAAGCGGATATTTCTGAGAGTTAAATAATATATTTCATATAACACCAAATAATCAATTCATTTTTAAGTATACATAAAAATTAAAAGAATGTATGAATAAATAGGTGATATGTAATAAATATAAAATCACATATGTGCTTTGTTCCGAGTCGGGGAAAAGAACTCGTTTGATACCGCGTAGGAACAAACGTCTCGGCTTGACAGCCTGGACATATTCCTACGCCCAATCAAAATCGTTCTTTCCGCCCACTTGAAACAAATCACAAATTTTGTTTTGTCTATACATCTCTTTTAATGTTCATGATAAATGAATAACATAAACTGTATTATGTACAGAAAAGATTTGACAAATTCACATAATGTCAATTTTATGTCCGAAATCGCTTAAACCTGTCCTAAACTGGAACTTCAAAATCATTGGCCTGTAACAAGTAAAGTATCTATCTCCATAATGGTTATTCAGTGAGCTCATTTACAGAACAGTGATGTCATTCTTACTGTGGCTAATTTACCGTTTCCTCCCCGTTACACACATACCACTCACACACACACACGCGCGCGCGCGCTCGTACGCACATGAGTGATGGGTTGGGTACTTAATGGGTACAATGAAGAACATTTTATAGTTGTTCAAAGATGGAAGTTGATAGTTTTCTGAGGTATCACGATTACCGGAAGTGTAACACGGTTGTCATCAACAGTCCCGAAGATATGTTCTCATAGACAATGATTGATGCTAATAGAAGTTATGGCTATCAAGAGAAGGAATATTTGTGAAATAAAATACATGGTTAGTTGCATTGTAACTATTCTAACCCCTCCATTGACTTAGTACTTCAGGAGCATCGTTTTCATACTTTTTTTCAGTATAGAAAATCAGTTTTTCCAAGAAGTCTTTTTAAACAGATCAAGGAAGTCTAGATAAACAAATTAAAAGTGGAGGAAATAAATTTTTGGTTGCATGCTTTAAAGTGTGTGTGTGTGTGTGTGTGTGTGTGTGTGTGTGTGTGTGTGATCCAGTAAAGTTATTCGTTAAACTGAAGACATATCATACAAAAGTGTAAGCAATTCAAACGAGAGAGAGAGATAGAGATGGTTACCTGTGCTCGCCGATTGATTATTAACAAGTAATGACCAGTAAGTGGAGGTAACATTATCATATTCTCCAGCCAGGCCCATCATGTCGTGGATAAAGTGGCCATACACCGTGTACTTGCATACAAACCTTCAAAAAAATATTAAACAATCATGCTTTTAATATAACTGAGGCAATGATTACTCCTTCAGCATGATAGATTTTAGTCAAATATAAGCATATACTTAAACTTTTAAAATGAGTAGACATTCAAACTACAGTTATTATTATTATTATTCCTTGTGCATGTGTGCATATGAGTGTGAGTACTAATTGATTTTCAATATATACTTTGGCTTACTCAAAGTTTCGGTTTCTATCTGCTGCTCTCTCCATAATACGAATGAATGGCTCCCCTCTGCCGAATTCCATCTTTATTTCGTGCTCGAACACTGGTGGCTGAATCCGATTCCTAAGGGTGTACGTAAGAGACATATTTTTTGGCCAGTAGCAGTCATTGCCTCTTCTATGACAAGCTTCCAATGGCAAAACTGTTGTTGGCGTTGTACTTGGAAACCTTGATACGAGATTAGGGGTAGATCAGTATTTATCGGGAGAGAGAGAGGGATTTTTTTAAGGTAGATACAATTGCTGTAGTCTGGTTCCCTGCTTCGTATGCTCCCTGCGTTGTCCTCCGCTATGGGGGGGGGGGGGCAGGGGCCAGATTGTATGTACAAATGTGATGCCGTAATCAGCGACCTAGTATAAAAATTCATAAAAATTCAAATACACAAGTGAGGTAAATAATTTCCTTTTTTTGATACCTATATTAAAACATAGCATAAGAATATTATCCACTTGACCAGAGAAGTCAATGTCAGTTCATAGGAGAAGAAATTTATGCATCCCAACCTCAAATTTATACCTGCATTTTTCATAATCGAAGGTCATTTTTGACACAATGTGATGCTCACAGTGCAAACACAAGCCCATTTCCTAGATGACAGTTCTGCAAAACAGTGTGTACTAAACAAGCTGATGTAATTGAAAATGGTTGTCATCCGAGCCGTTTTTGAGATATTCTACTTGCCCCAAACCCACGTGTTTTTATTGCTATGGGAGGCTAGCTCTTCTTCCTAGCCAACTTTTTGTTAGTGACACAGTGTTCAAGCTTAACCACCAAATCGGTCATGAATTATTAAGACGAAAAGTGAAGTGTGTTACTTTCGTCTTAACCTTTTCCTATATATTAGGTTGTCGTACATCACTTCATATCAATTACAACGAATTTATCAAGGAATCGATTGGAGAAGGAATCTCTGATATGACGCTGTGTAAAATATGCAATATTAACAAAATATAATTGCGTGCACCCTTTTCATTCATCTTCGTCCACTAGTAAAAATATTTGTAAAAATAATTATATGACCGAATCAGTGGTTAAGCTTGAACACAAAACAACGACTACTACAGCTAAAATGAAAGTATTAGTAAAGTTTACATTGTGTCACTAATAAAAAGAATATTAAAGGAATAACTGTGCCGCGGTTAGGTTGCCTAAATCTCTCCATATGAGGCCATTCGTTTTGATGACGTGACACAATGAAGTCGGCATTCACATGACTTCGTATAACGGAGGGCAACGCAGGGAGCATACTAAGCAGTTACCATTGCCGTTAGAATTCGAGTAGCCTTGGATTTCACCATTGACCATAAGGTAAGATCAGAACAACCACTGTTATAGTATAGAAGTCATCGCTAAATACAAGCATACGATACAATACGAAGAAATAGATAATTATAATGTGCTATGTTCAGTAAGTATGATAGAGCAAATAAAGGTAATGGTCCAAATGTTGAATATATTTGGGAATTTTTGTTCTAAACATACCTTTCTGTCAAATGTGAAATCCAAGAAAATCCGAATGTTAACGGCATCTTGCTTCCTCCAATATGTCATAAATTGCATAAATTGCACGAAGTGCGTTGAGCTGTTTAGAAACTTGAAGAATTCTTGATGACAGCTGGCATAAGCTGTACATTAGGAGACAAAAATAGGGCGAACTAGCCGGGTAGGAAATGCATAGGGGTGCGCACTCGTGTAACATATAACAGTATACAAGGTATGGTCATTAATATAGCAAAATTTACTATCCATACATTCCTACGTCATATTTGGATATCGAGGCTAACCAGTAACAAACCAGGGGAAATCAAGTTAAAGTCGCGTGACAAAGTAGTAGCGCGCAGTTTCATTCACGTCCTGTATAGATGCTCAAACAATCATTGGAATAGAAGAGCAACATACATTTCTGGTAGCTACATTTTATTTTCAGCTTGTCATCATGTCAGTTTCATCTCGGCTATAAATTCCCACAATATAAATTGTAAATTCGTTCGTATTCACTGACAACATGTTCTGCTCATTACTGTTCAGAAAGTTTGCATATTTTTGTTTTCCCTCAGACTTAAGGGTTACAGATAACATAAGCTAAACTGGGTACACCAGTGTGGTAAGTGTTTGAACGCATATAGTCTGTCTATGCACATGCCTTTGAAAATCTTTCACTATAATCAGAAGATAAGAAAAATCAGCTTGACACTGTTTACAAGGTCAAGGTTGCGATTCATACGTTGCGGGTTAGTCCCTTATCATTTAAATTGAGAATGCTCTATAAAAGGAAAAGTAAAACAGTGCACTTTTCCTTATTTGCAAATCAATAAATTCATTACTGAAGAAAAAGAGAAAACTTTGTTTAATGTCTGGATTTATTGTTGCGAACTTGGCAAAGGGTGACTATTCAGCAGAACAAAACACGAGACTGACTTTGGAAACGGCGTCACTGATTTTTTCTTATAATGGATTCGCAATTATTTGTTGTGGATTATTTTTCAAATACCGTTCTTAAAGTTATGTTACAATATCGGACGGATGATTAGCATTCCTAACATGAGTTGTTTTTCTGCACACGGTGTTGCAGATAAAATAGATTCTAGCCAGACTTGAACAGCCTTTACAGTAGCTCCAAAAAAAATGTACCAAGATCTGTATTGGCCATAACCAGCACTTTATGATTACGACTATAACACAATTCACACCAATGCCATTTGACTTTAACACAATTCACATCAATGCCATTTGACTATAACACAATTCACACCAATGCCATTTGACTGTAACACAATTCACACCTATTCCATTTGACTTTAACACAATTCACACCAATGCCATTTGACTTTAACACAATTCACACCAATGCCATTTGACTATAACACAATTCACACCAATGCCATTTGAATATAACACAATTCACACCAATGCCATTTGACTTTAACAATTCACACCAATGCCATTTGACTTTAACACAATTCACACCAATGCCATTTGACTATAACACAATTCACACCAATGCCATTTGACTATAACACAATTCACACCAATGCCATTTCACTTTAACACAATTCACACCAATGCCATTTGAATATAACACAATTCACACCAATGTCATTTGACTATAACACAATTCACACCAATGCCATTTGACTGTAACACAATTCACACCAATGCCATTTGACTTTAACACAATTCACACCAATGCCATTTGACTATAACACATTTCACACCAATGCCATTTGACTATAACACAATTCACACCAATGCCATTTGACTTTAACACAATTCACACCAATGCCATTTGACTTTAACACAATTCACACCAATGCCATTTGACTTTAACACAATTCACACCAATGCCATTTGAATATAACACAATTCACACCAATGATATTTGACTATAACACAATTCACACCAATGCCATTTGAATATAACACAATTCACACCAATGCCATTTGAATATAACAATTCACACCAATGCCATTAGACAGGTGTACAGTAGGGCTACTGAGAGACAACTATTTCATGGAAATGACACTTCTTGAACCAAACACTTGAGTACTTATTACCAACTAGGAAATTATGAAATTCGTGTGTTAGTGTTAGGCGGTAAAACATATTACTCAAATATGCATATTGCATTTAATATAATAATTAATAATTATATTGGGGGCACCAGTTGGCCCTTACCGATCACTTCCGTCCCACCTCTGTCCTCGTGGGTTCGAGTCTCGGGCTCGGCTCATCGGGTATGTGGGAAAGCTTTCCAGTATCTTCCTTGAATCAGTGGTTTTTACTGGGCTTTTCGCAGGTTGTTCCTCCACCAGTTATACTGGCCGCCATGTTGCTTGTATGAATCTCTAAATGTACACTTGTACTAACATTCCACATCATATTAAATACATTTTCTAGACTCAATGACATCTGCTACGAAGCATTATTCAATTCATGCTCACTGTTTCTTTTTGGAAGATAATAGTATGCCCCACTTCTAAAATATCGTTTGGTTGTTTCGATTTCTCAATCTTGTTTATCTCTCTGTACATTTCAACTTCATTGGAGGAATGTAACTTAAGTAATGCGCTGTCTTTGTTTGAATTGGAACTTTTCAGTCAAAATTTGGAATAATTCTTTTTTGGAACTGGGAATAGGGGTCATATCCGACCTCCAAAATTACCTATGAAAATATCTGATCTACCACAATTTTTTTATTACACATTAGTTCAGATATAACTATGGACAGAGAGTAAACAATAACCTTTTTTTTTTAAATTAAAGAATTTAGCAGGCGAGAGAGAGAGAGAGAGATATATATGATTGTCACACTCTCTACGCACACCATCCAGTTATTTGGCCAGTCTAATTGCGTGATAACGTTTAAAGTTCAGATTGTTGCAAGTCTAAAGTATGACGAAGGATATGTACACACATCTTCTCGACCAGTATATATATATATATATATATATATATATATATATATATATATATATATATATATATATATATATATATATATATATATATATATATATATGATAATAAAACGACATGCCTACTCTAATTTGAACCAAAACCGCAGCCGAAAACATATTTTTGTCTGGCCTCACATGGCCTATGGTTTCAACTAGTTTAACCCCTCTATTGATTTAATACTTTAGTAGCATCATTTTCATGGTTTGTTTCATCAGAAATTCAGTTTTTTGCAGAGATGTCTTTTGAAACAAATCAAGATATGTTAGATTTTTTTAAAAAGGAAAGAGACTTTATTGCATTTGCTAAAGTGCTCTTGCGTGTTTGTCTATGTTTGTGCTCCAGTAAAGCTATCCGTTAAACTGAAACCATTTCATACGAAAAGCGAAAGCATTTCATAATTGGCTAATATTAGAAATGGCTTACAAGAAGAACATAAAGTAGTAATTTTGAATTTCAAATGATCAGATGTTTCGACTATCCTTTTTCTAAACAATAAAAAAATAAAAGACACACCTGTCGTTGTCCACACAACTGGATAGATAGAAACAAGCCAAAAAGATAAACCATACTGATCCTTGAATTGCCATATCTCCTTTTGCCGTGCGTTGTCCTCTGCTATGCACTCTACCCTCCGTGATCGGTCACATGATTTCCATTTGTGATAAGAGTGAGTCCAAGAGATGTTAGAAGCTACATTCTACAGTTAAGTACGCTCTTACATTACGTAAGAAGGATGAAGTAAAACATAGAGCAGACTCGTTAGCACAACAATTTGAAAATGTCAACCAGCGTGAATTCTGGAAGCAAGTTAAACAAAATACTACGACATCTTCCAATAAACTAGAAATCTGTATTATGGGAACCATGGTCAGAATAATATATACAACATGTGGAAAAATCATTCTAAAGACTTACTCCATAGTGTTAAAAATGAATCAAGTAAGAAGCTTGTGCTCTCATCATTGAATACCCCTTCTACTTGTATTAAGTTAATCACATTATCTGAGATCCAAAGTGCAATAACAAGACAAAAAAGTGATAAATGTCTAGGTTCATATTTTTTTATTTGATTGTATGTTTGTGCATAACTTTGTACCAGATAATTTCACAAAAGTTACAATTATACCGCTACTAAAAAGTAAAATTGGAAACCTGGCAGACAATAATAACTACAGTCCTGTAGCTCTTACGGCTATTATTTCAAAAATATTTGAATGCATCATACTGCAAAGATGTGAAGTCACAATCCCCGATAATCATTTTGGTTTTAAAAAGTAGTATTCAACATATTTATGTCCATATGCCTTTAAGGAAACTCTCAGCTATTACGTAGAACATGGCAGCCCAGTGTTTGCATGCTTTTTAGACGCTAGTAAGGCATTTAATAGGGTCAGTCATTGGACACTTTTTAAAAAGTTGATTGATATTAAAATACCTGTCTACATAGTTCATATTTTAGTTAACTGGTATGGAAAACAGTTGTATTATGTGCGATTAGTAAGTGTAATATCCAACGCGTTCCATGTAACCAGTGGGGTGAGGCAGCAATATTCTTTCCCCTTTGTTATTTAATATATATAGACGAGTTAAATCGTAAGTTGGGTCAGTGTTACGTGGGCTTACCTGCAACCAAATGTATTGTTTTTAACAATTTTAGTTTTGCTGATGATATGTCATTGATAAGTCCTTCTATCACAGGTTTAAGGAAATTATTAAAAATATGCGCACAATGCGCATTTGAGAACGATATCATCTATAATACAAAAAAATCAGTATGCATGGTCTTTCAGCCAAATTCTTTCAAATTACCATCTCCTCCTCCTGTACATGTTAACGGCAATACTCTTACGTACGTCAACAGGTATACGTATTTGGGTCATATTTTGAAATCCAATCGGTTGGATAATGAAGATATGAGGAGACATTACCGGCGTTTGTGTACTCGAACAAACTTGCTTCTACGTAAATTTAGGAATTGTTAATTGAATATCAAAATTAGTTTATTCAAATCGTATTGCTACACTATGTATTGTGCTCCTCTGTGGACAAACTTTAGTGAATGTATGAAAAGAAAACTAGTTATTGATTATAATAATAGTCTTCGTTTTATATTAGGTCTTCCTAGATGGAACAGTGCCTCCAACATGTTTGTAAATTATAATGTATTCAGTTTTGATGAGGTAATGAGAAAATATGTGTTCTCAATGATGACAAGATTATCTAATAGTAAGAACTGTATATTGAAATCTCTTTGAAAGTAAGACATTCATATAAATTCTTATATTATTAGCAGATGGAACAAATTACTCTTTAAATATGCCACTTAATTTCATTTGTAATAATGCAAGGCGCAGTAAACTGCGTAGATGTATCTGTATACTTGCACGTATATTATATATATTTGTTATGTTTACAATGTTTTTACTTTACATCGATATTTTAATTTAGATGTATGGACTATGTAGTCTGAAATAAAAAAATTCTTATCTTGTCTTATCTTATCTAGGCAATTTGATTAAAATCAGATCTCCAATGTCCTACGTGAAGATCTGACAACGACCGCTTATTGGTCAAGTTCAGGAAATGCAGCTTTCAAAATTTGAAAGTAAATCAAATCGTTCGGCCCACATTGATGTTCTTCAGCCATACTGATCAGTCGCCGAAACGCAAAGACATTTGATTGGCTGATACAATTAACGATTATGATAATAAATAAACATGGGTCACCAGAACATGACACATAAGCGGACGTCGTCAAATCTTCACGTAGGACAGTGGAGATCTGATTTTGATGAGAAGAATTTTGATGTTTATCGTGAATCTGTAGCTGATTTAAAGATGCGTTTGCATATTTCTCTGCAGGTCATCGTCATTTTGTAACGATGGATAAGCCTAATAACATCAAGCTGGGGCATCAGCTTGGGACTGCATTACAAAAGTCACAACCAACCAGAAGCGACGTTGAAAAAAGTCATTCGTGACAGGTTGGTACAAAATCTCAAACTCGGAACAGTTATGGTCTTTGACCGGTTCTGATTACTGTTAGACGAGAGGGTACATGATTAGTCTTTGCGAGACTCTGCCTAGCTTATAGATGGCAACTAATGTATCCTCAGAGGCTGAGACCCCCTTGTCTTGGTGCCAACCTTTACAGATATTACTTTATCTCGGTTGTTTTCGAAATTAATAGAAAAATAAATGTTTTAATCATCAAAAACATTTATTTGCTTTTTTGCTAAAGAAAAGTATTGGTGTGACACTTTATTATGACTTCAAGAAACCACATGTTGACGATACGAGAAAACGTACCTAAGACAACCAGGGAGTCTGTTGATTGATTGTTATTTAGAACTTGTATTGGCTATATCATGCCGAGACATGAAGGGTTCAGTACATTTCTAACGGACACACTGAGTCAGGCCGTGTATCGAACCCGTTACCACATAATTACGATTTTGACGCTCAACCGAGAGAGAGAGAGAGAGAGAGAGAGAGAGAGAGAGAGAGAGAGAGAGAGAGAGTTGTTGTTGTGCGCGTGCGATATGATAGTGTCTGGGGATGTCCCAAGGTTTGGGTGCATATTTTTAAGCTTGTTGACACACACAACAGTGTAGCGCCTATCATTCCCTTCAGTTCCAAGTACAAAATTAGGTCATTTTCTCAATTGATCTTAGCAGTATTATCATCTCTAATTCGTGATTTAATCGGTCCCGGGTTTCAAGATTAGAAAACTGCGCATTTGTTTTGATAGTTAAAATCAACCAGGTTCATCAAGTATATTTTCGATAATCAAGTACTATAAGGGGGCGATATGGCGTGTATGAATTAACATTTACGGATGTTACTGTGGATATCTACATTAGTTTATCCTTTCATTTATGACTGTATAGTCCTTCGTGGCACATTTAACATGATCGAGAGACAGATAAATTCATCTAATGACAGACAAACATAAACCTTTAAGAACTGAAAACATCTGTGTAAATGAAGAAATATGTATATTTTAAGTGCATTTCCTGAAAATAAAAAGTATTGTGGGAATTTCAATTGTATTTTTACAGGCAGCAAGGCCGACCTTATTCAGGTAATGCAGCTGTGCGATTGTAAAAATTTTGTCAAAACTATAGAACGCACTCGGTCTTTTTCGCTATATTTATATGATTCCTATTGTTAATTTGAGGGAGGGGGGGAGAATAATCACACAAGACCATGTCATTTTTTTTTATTTAAAAAATCAACACTTTAATAAACCTGATCTACTTGTTCATTTACTCACATTTAAAAATGAGTGGGGTCTAGGTCAGTCTCTCTTCTTCCTGTGCAACTCCAAAGTTTACTGTGAAAAAATGAACGGAGAAAACAATGTAACTGTTGGGTACAATACAAAGCATATAACAGTGAACACATTTACACGTATTGACAACATTGGTTAATGACACGTGTGTTCCAATCTTTCATGACAGCTTCATCTTTTCACTGACTTAATTTTCTCTGACAATCGAAAGAAAACTATATCCACAATGTTTACGAAGCTACCGTTCTATTGTTCATCGATTCATGGGGAAAATACTACGTGTAATAATATAGGCTAAGGTGAATACAAGACTGCAACGATATGTAGAAAATAAATACAATACTGTCAACACACAATTGAATCTGATCTTGTAATCTCGCGTTACTCAAACTGGTCCAGCCATCATTTTGTTTCATTGTTGTCCACCATCTCTGCTTTGTAAAGCGACAAATACAGATTGTTGTGGACTATTTAGCAATGTACGCAATTATACATTACATCACACCGTACTGATAATTGTGTTGTAAAGTTATACGTCAATTTCAACAAATCTCTCACCGAAATTTTATTTCATGTTTTTATTGAAAAAAATATATGTTGCAATAGCCGATATAACCGTCTTAAGTAGAGCTCCTCTGTATATATATATATATATATATATATATATATATATATATATATATATATATATATATATATATATATATATATATATATATATATATATATATATATATAGTGCAAAACAAACCATTTACATGGTAAATGCCACTAGCCCTTGAATTCGAATTCCAGTACACGTCATGTTTACTACTTAAAAATCATGACAAAAGTCAGGTTATACAGAAACTCTATCCACAAGCATAGACAAAAGTCAGGCACATAATATAAAATAAATATATTTAACACCTCCCCTCAAAATGAAAACGAGATCTATAAAATGAAGTGTTCTTGTACATTTTAGTCAAATATATATATGATATTATAATAATTAAAATTACATAGGAAAATGTTTTACGAAAGACACAAAATGTACAAAAAATAAAGTGATATAATAGTTCTCTAGACGAGAGAGGCCATCTGCAAATTACTGCAATCACATTATCATTTCTCTTGATGTGTCTAGTGTCATTGTTATATTCCTTAATCGCAACAATATCTGATATTTGGGTTTTTTTATTAATGAAAGTAATGGGGTTGTGATCACTGAAAACAATGATCCGAGAAGGAGCTGAACTAAAATACATCTCAAAATGTTGCAAAGCCAGTATCAAAACCAATCATTAATTCTCAATTGTGGAATAATGTCTCTGGGGTTTGTTAATTTATTTATTTTTATGGAAAAACAACACACTGGATGATGCACACCGTGTTTATGATCTTGAATCAATATTCCACCAATCCTTACATAACTTGCATCAAAATACATTTTAAATAATTTATATTTGGATATGAAAGAACTGGTGCTTCTTTAAGTATCGCCATTAATTTGTCAAAAGATTCCTGACATGTTGCTGACCAATGAAAGTCCGATTTCGTACTCAACAAATCAGAAACTCCTTAATTATCCATACTCCAAAGTCGTATTAGAGATTTTTCACTAATATGCACCGGGAATTTAGAGACAGCCAGCCTTTAACTTCTACAAGTTTAACTTGACCATGTCCCCCAATACGTCCTACAAATGTGACACAAACACGGCAAAACTCACTTTTACCTAAATTAACTGTCAACGCTGGAATCTTGACGGATAAATTTTCATTAAAAATGTTATCGCTTTATATTGATTAAGTCTGTTTTTAAGTTGAGAATGCCAGAATTTCTTTTGATCTTTCCGTGAGTGGAATTTGGTATTGAAAAATGAATCAGTTTTGTTGACACTGAATGTATAATCTGGTTAAGCAAAGAATACACGTTGATTCGGCTACTTGGTGCTATAAAATCATTCTCCAATAAACATTGACTTTCTTTTTTTTTTCTTCCCTCAAACATTCATGCTTGAGAGGATCCATCCTGTAAGAATGCTGTTGCACAGGTATAGAATATACAATCTCGACGTCATGATAGATTTTTTTCCCGTGTAGGAACACCAGGAAGCACGTGCTCATATTCACATAATAGCTGATTTAGTTTAGTTCACTCTCTTCTTATGGTTGTAGATGTGAAAGTCTTGGTTCAGATTGTTTAATATTTCTCAATTCCGAAGACTGGTTAAATAAGATACACTGCGTTCCATCGTTTAAATCATCACTGAGTGGGACAGGTACAACTAAATTATTTGAATAACTAATTGGGCTACCCCAATCAAAATATTCCTTTAACATATTTATATCACTATTTTGTTTCTGTTTCCGAAGAGTGTTACATGATACAATTTAAGTCGTTTACTTTCCTTTCAGTTGTATAAGGACCCTACAATTTTGTCTGAAGAGGATTTTGAGATACAGGCACGAGAGTCAAAACTTAATCACCCGGCTGAAAACTCCATTCCTTTGTGTTTCTGACAATGTCTGACCATGTCATTTTGATTAGTCTAGCATTAACCGGCTTGTCTTTAAAGTTGTAATCAAATATGCAAATCCGGAAACGAAAAGAATCAGAAATAGAGAAAGGTTTCTAAAAGCTTTTAGTATTTCAAAAACTACATTGTACCAGGTCTTGACGCCACAACCTTGATTACCAAACAAGTAGTGAAGGGGGACGAATTAGCCTTAATGGGAATTAGCATTACAGACCCCCCCTGGGACGGATTAGCCTCAATGGAAATTTAACATGGGAAATAGATTTTGGGACTGTTGAGCGACAAGGGGAATTTAACATGGGAATATGGGACTGTATAGCGTCAAAGGAATTTAAACAGGGTGGGACTGTATAGCGTTAAGGGAATTTAAACAGGGTGGGACTGTATAGCGTTAAGGGAATTTAAACAGGGTGGGACTGTATATCGTCAAGGGAAATTGAACATGGGAAAAATTGCTGGGTCACTCTAGGGACAAGGGGAATTGAACATGGGAATAGAGTGTGGGTCTGTCTAGGGACTAGGAGTATTTAACATATGGAAATTGAACATGGTGGGTCTGTATAACGTCAAGGGGAATTGAACATGGTGGGATTGTCTAGGGACAATGATGGTAGAGGGTCAAACACAACAGAGACAGAAACATACATACACTAGTACAAGCGTGAGATTTATATATAAAGCATTACCAAGACCTGAAATCTTGCTGGGGTGTTCAAAAATTTGCATAATTGTAATGATGCTATAAATAGCTATAATCAAGGAAATGCTCAACGACAAAATGGATGTGACTAAAAGTAACGCTAAAATGACGAAATTGTCCCAGAATTTAAAGGAAAATAAACATATCCCCGAAAATTAAGTTACACTGGTTTAGACTAAAATGGATAAAATTAGTAACTACTTACAATATCAACTTGTGTGACGATCGTGGATAAACACCCATGTATCTATTTATAGCTATAATCAGCTAAAATTCCTATGAAATCCCACTATCAATTTATACTTCAACTTGTGGGTTATTCCTTTGGAAAATCCCACTATCTTTTTATAGCCTTAGCTTGAGTGACGTTCCTGTTTATGAACTCTAGTACATATGTATAGCTACAACCTATGGAAATCCACAGGTCCATATTTATAGTCTCGAAATTTCCAGCGTCAGTGACGTCACTGTACTGAACACTAGGGGATAAATGTCAACAGTGTTGCAAGTGGCTGACCTGAATACACGCTACTGCAGGTAGGTAGGTAGAGTGTATCTGATAGGGATAAAGTGAGTTTTATAGGGACAAACAGAGACCAATACACCCACACCCACACACACACACAACGTACGCGCGCAGACATACGCACACACACACACACACACACAGAGGGAAGAGGAAAAAACAAACCCGAAATATACTATCAACACAGAAGGGAGATAATACAAACCCCAAATAAACTATCCACACAAACGTACGCGAACGCATACAAACCCCAAATAAACTATCCACACAAACGTACGCGAACGCATACAAACCCCAAATATACTATCAACACAGAGTGAAGAAGAAAAAGTTTTTTGAAAGCACCTAAGCCCTCACCTGCAATGACCAACTCTGCCAAACACCTACACCCCACCCCCCACTCCCAACACTACAAAACCCATTTAACCCGTTATTTTATGGCATCAGTATGTGATTTAGGAGACATCAAGACACAAAATGATGGATGAATAGACTGACTATTGTTTACCGACTTGCATGCCTAAAGAGCGTGCGTGAAGGAAAACATCCTTCCATTTCAATTCTAACTAAAACATGATCCAGAGGGATAGAGAGAGGTGAAAGAGCACAATTCCATAAAGTGTGAGTAAAAACAAAACACGCCATCCTTATTATACAGTGTTAAGACCAAGAGACACTTACGTTTTCTTTCTGGTCTATTCTCTTTTAGAAGGTAGTATGAAATTTCACATCAGGGCCAACGCATCGGCTCACATTGTCAATTTTTCCATTTCCATGTCTTCAAGTTCTTCCTCATCTTCAATTTCTTCTTCTTCTGAATCCCTCTTCTCTTTTTCGTCTTGTTTCTGTTTCTTCTCTTTTCTCTTAGGGCACTCTGAATCCCAGTGTCCTTTCTCCTGACAACGATATTAGGTATCTTGACTTTTGTCTCTCTTTCTTAGACGAATCAGGTATTCTGGAGACAAATACCCATTTACCTTTGCAGATATAGCAAACTTCATCAGCACTTACACACTTTCGTATGACTCTCATCAAATCAACGACCAAAAGAGTAAGTTTTGTTGTCACTTTCGCCTGTGAATTATGCTTTCGTATGGCTTTTAGCATATATTCGACCAGCAGGTCGATCTGTGCTGACTCTTCCATCCTCTTGATCGTTTGAGACTGGAATGAATACTCTGACGCTAAGACACTCTCCCTATATACAGGGACCTGCTGCGTATGAAACCTAGTCAAATGTAATTTTGCAATAAGATGAAACGATTTCATTGAGAAAGTAAAAGGCAATCACGTGCCGCGTCGCCTCACACAAGACCTGAAGTGTTAGCTCAAATCCGTGTCAGCGATTTCGAAGACGACGTAACTGAGCTTTAATCAATGCTCTCCATTATGCCACAAAACCACGAGTCCTGATTCACGCCAAAAGAAATTTCGTTCGGTCCATAAAAAATAGTATCACATCTGAGAAACGCAAAAACGAACTTCCAGAAAACTGAGAACGACGGCTTACACCTACAACGTGAAATGCATGAGTTCAAGTAGTGCGCAAAACTTAGTCAAATTAAATTTTTTATAGTCAAGACGAAACGATCTCTTTTCGAAGAAGAAAGCAGACACCAAGCGACAATGGCGATCCGTGTCACACAACACTTTTCAAAATGTGTATTATTAGAGGTTTGTTCTAGCGATCTGCACGGTTAAATTAAATGTTGATGTATTTTTCAATAAGACGGACACAATTTCCATGGGATCGCCCATGGTACCATTGTTCGTGCATTAGTTTAATTTTTTTAAATATTATTTTATATAAATCGCCTATAGGATAGACCCAGTAAAGCATGGCCATTCTCGTCACTGTGTGAATAGCTAATCAAGTCAATTCGAAGTGAACGCGGTAAGAAAATAGGTATAGCCAATGAAATGGCTTACAACGGGTGATGCATTGTTTTGTTCTAGGACTGTGTGGCATAATAATCCCTACGCTCTTGCGTTGTTACCATTACAGTGCAGACAGACTGGAATGTGAACTTACAAGCCCTCTTTGTGTATTGTACCATTTCTTCTTACCACATCAAAATACTGAGCGTCACAGTATTGGTTCGCGTTTTCAAGCTGACCATTTTTTTATATCTTACTTAAACATTTTAAGATAAACACTCACACTCACATCGGTAGAGTCAGACCAGACGTGTTACAGTATTGAGGGGCATGTTATCTTTTTTTTCTTTCTTCAAACTAATAAATTTGGGGTTTGTATGAAGTAAAGAACCGAAAGAACAGTGAACCTCAAGGATGATGACCCAATCTGTCCGTCTATTGATGCGTGTATTTACTTAAGAAGAAATATGACCTCTAAAACACAAAGAGATACGGCAAGCATGATTAGAATGAACACAACGATGTTTTCCTTCACGCCCGTGTAATTTAGAGTTTCAATCCTCTTTCAAGACAAACTTGGTCTCCTTTTGTAGGGCTTGAAATAAAAAAATAAAAAACTGAAAAATCCTTAGCACTTTGCTATAGATAATTTCATCAACGGACTAAACAACATAAATACCGTTACAACACCAGAAAGCCTTAAATCTTCTATCAAAAAGAAATGCATCAAAAAATTGAAGATTAACGATAACTAACCAATGAAACCGAATTTAACAAAGGCAATGACATGTGAAGAAATGTCTCTCACTTTGGAAAGGTAGGCGAATGTAATCTGTCATGCACCATCAACTTGAAAAAATTATAAACAGAGAGAAATCTGAATTCAAAATTCATTTTTTTTAAAAATTGTTTGGTTTCTTTTTTCCTTTTTGGAACAAATCTAAGCACTAATATAGAGTTGAAAAGGGAAAACGCGCATAAAGGCTTTGATATTTCTGAAAAAATGAGGGGATATTCCTAACGTTCATAATCACCTATATATGCTTGGACATGTCTGTGACTTATCCACAAAACAAGATGTACATATTTCTGGTCAAGCTGCAAGTGTGTGCGTGTTTTGGAAAAGGATAAAAATTGGATATACAATTTTCTCGTGACACTTATAAAGTGAAGAGTCTGTGCAAGTGTCAAAAGCCAAAGTCATATAAGTTTTGTATTTTGTACGGCTTGTAAAGATTTCCACTTTAGAAAATGTGAAGTATCACAAGTTATTATCACAAACAGAAGTGGAACATTGGGCTTGCAAGAAAGAAAATAACCCAGACAGTTGGTGTCATCAAGAGTGCTAGAGACGGTAGCCGAACTTGCTTGCTTGCTTACTTGAATTAAAGTGATTTTCGCTCCAATGGAGCATTATCACTGGTTTAATCACGCACCGCGTGATTTTTAATTACTCCTGGGGGAAGGAAAGAGAGCCTCATCCCCCAGACTTTTATGTACTCACAGACTACTTTTAAATTTAGCCACTCAGGTGTAGGACTAACTAGTCCTTAACAACCTGACGGAAAGGCTTTAAACATGAGTGGGAATAGTCTCACCACACACTCATTTGTCTGTCCGAGCGTGGTAAAGGAGGAAAAAAGGTGCTCAGCAAGACAGCCATGGATGTTAAGTACTCCCCAAAACGCCAGCCCGTACTTATTTCAAATCAAGTCCAGTTTTTGCTAATGGACAATCAAAAGTACCAATAATGTGTTAGCCACCTGTGCAATTAGTTAAAATCTAACGAGTCTGTTAAATTTCCTACTTCCTAACATATCTATCTAATATTGGTACTTAGTGTACATAAAAATAGCCATACTGATCTTATTTAAATTAATATGTCTAAGCGACATATACCAATTTGGTCACTGTTAGGTTAAACAAGTTAAGTTTGTCGCGGTGTTCCAATGGGTCAAGTTTGTTTCGAGAATAGTTTAGTCAAGGAGGGATACCAAGCCAAATATGATTCCCTATTTAATAAAAGGCAATCTTTTGGAGCCCTAAAAAAGGCTGTTTTTCTGCTAGAAGGTACCAGGTCTCTCTTTCGCCCTCACGATCTTTCCCGCACTCCTAGTCTCATGATTCTTGATATCAGGAAATGCGTAGCCATGATGGGCGGAAATGTAAGCAGCGGCTTCTACCAGTTGAATGAGGGGGTATCCAGTGTAGGCTTGTCTGTAGAATTGGGGGAGAACTCTCACTCCAAATTTCCATTGAGAAGGTCTTGGTTTAAAGGTGTCTAGAGATTTGTAGGCAACGTATTGTATGGCTCGTATAAACTGCTCTGCTTTGTTGACGTCATACAATGCTTGATCTAGCCCCATTTCGGTGTACTTCTCAACGAGGGTCAGCGTCCCCCTCCTCCTCCTCAGCCGCCTCTATTTCCTCTTCTGGTTCTGATACTAATTCTTCAGTTGAGGTAGATAGTTTCAAATCCGCTTCTATGGTGTCTGTCGCTGTTATTGTTGTTGTGGTTGTTCTTTCAGCTGAGATTGCCTGTAGTATCGGAGTGAGAGAAGAACGTAGTGTCTCCGATAATTGAGTTTGAGTTTGTTATACCGTTTGTCTAACATAATTGGCCCTTTGTTCTGCCACCACTCTTTCCGGGGTGGGTTGTTTGTTAGGTATAGTCGACTGTTGACTAGATGTTATTTGTGGTCTCTAGGTGGGTGGAGTGCTAACTGGCTGGGTCTGCATTTCTTGCTCCCGCTGCTGTTGCGTATATTTCTTCCCTCCACACCGAGTTCTGGGCCTAATTCTTTAATTTCGTTGTACCCGAACTTACATTATCCATATTATCACCACAAAAAAAAAAACGCACAGACCTAAAAGAAACACTCACTCACTCACTTTTTACTGGCCATCACTATTTTAAAAATTTTGATAACCGACGGAAACGAAGGGCTTAGAGTCACACTTTCTAACCAAGATAAAGAAATCATGTGCTTATAGACTCACTTCTGTTTTTTTTTTCTAACTGACTAACATATCATAGGCAATGGAATGTTATTTCTTTTCGAGAGTATGGGGCAGCCCTGAAATGTTTTTTTATTATTATTATTATTTTTTTTTTGAACTTGAAGCTATGTCGATCGTTTAGGTTATAAGATGGCGGCCTCTTCTGATGACAGGCTTTCTCGCAGGATAAGGTCTGCTTCTTCGGAAAGAGAAGAAGAACTCTTTGACCATAGAACCGGGGGTAGTCTCCAGTCTGCCCATCCATTGTCGACTCATCTTCCTACGAAGATGTGCTCAAGATTAGCCAAGTTGAACAAAGCCTATGTCAATTTGCATAGGGTCAGACACAGTCTGATACCGAAGCCAGAGGAGATAGAGAATGTGAGAATGTTAAAAGTCACTGAAGACCTGAAAGAAGAGCTCTTCAAGAAGGAAATCAAGAAGGAGAAAGAAGAATGGACAGAGAAGTACAGACTTCGGAAACAGCAGAGAGAGAGAGCAGCAACAGCAGCAGCAGCATGAACCTGACAGAGGCTTTGTCGACTGTCGTATCGATACCAAAGAGTTCTTCGCCTTCTTCTCTTTCGATCGTCACACAAGTTGATATTGTAAGTAGTTACTAATTTTATCCATTTTAGTCTAAACCATTGTAACTTAATTTTCGGGGATATGTTTATTTTCCTTTAAATTCTGGGACAATTTCGTCATTTTAGCGTTACTTTTAGTCACATCCATTTTGTCGCTGAACATTTCCTTGATTATAGCTATTTATAGCATCATTACAATTATGCAAATTTTTGGACACCCCAGCAAGATTTCAGGTCTTGGTAATGCTTTATATATAAATCTCACGCTTGTACTAGTGTATGTATGTTTCTGTCTCTGTTGTGTTTGACCCTCTACCATCATTGTCCCTAGACAATCCCACCATGTTCAATTCCCCTTGACGCTATACAGACCCACCATGTTCAATTTCCATATGTTAAATTCCCCTGGTCCCTAGACAGACCCACACTCTATTCCCATGTTCAATTCCCCTTGTCCCTAGAGTGACCCAGCAATTTTTCCCATGTTCAATTTCCCTTGACGCTATACAGTCCCACCCTGTTTAAATTCCCTTGACGCTATACAGTCCCAACCTGTTTAAATTCCCTTGACGCTATACAGTCCCACCCTGTTTAAATTCCTTTGACGCTATACAGTCCCATATTCCCATGTTCAATTCCCCTTGTCGCTCAACAGTCCCAAAATCTATTTCCCATGTTAAATTCCCTTGAGGCTAAACAGTCTCACGATTTTTCTCCATGTTAAATTTCCATTGAGGCTAATCCGTCCCGGGGGGTGGGGGGTGGGTCTGTAATGCTAATTCCCATTGAGGCTAATTCATTCCCCTTCACTACTCAAACATTTCTTTATATGCATTTCAAATCATGTGATGTTGAGATTACATGAATGACACAATGTGTGGTCTTCTTGTGTACACAGTTATTACCCACGTTCCCTCCTTTTACTTAGTGGTCTATCTTCTGACGAGGTAACTGCAGGTATCAAATTTTTTACCTCGTCAGAATTCATGGCAGTATTTCTTCTTAGTTTATGTGGTATCCGTGACTTTAATCATATTGCTGCTGTAACAAACAATGCTATCAGTTTGCATCACCACTTTACAAGGTAACACAATTACACTATAACCACAATCAACAGAGTTCAGTCTAACTTTAAGTCTGAAATAATTTGATGAAATCTTATGGTGATGATGTTTTCATCAGTCATACCAAGCTAATTTTCCTACATTTTAACAGTGTCGTCCACAGTAGAAACAGATTGTCTAATAGTTGTCATGTTTTGAACTAAAATGTATATTACACAACATCTGATACTTTGATTTAAACTCTTATATACCATTTGTTGTGTCGGAAAAAAAGTCAATACTAAAGTCGATTTTTCTATCTCCTGCACATTTCTTTCTGTTAAAGGCCAATAAAATATTTCACATCCAGCTGTTGCCGTCCTTAATGATCAATTAAGATGATTTTGCAAATATTACAAACCATTCTCTGCGCTGTATCTGTTCATTCACTCATCGTCGTCGTCAACCTTAACATGTTTTGTTCACAATTTTGAACAGGTTGTACGTGTAAAAGTTGTTTTATTTTTAACAGTTTTGTTTTTTGAAAAAATCTTTTATGTAATTGCTCTATTTTTATGATAACTGGAGCGTTCAACTGAGTTATAGGAATAAAACAATGTCTATTGTATTTGGTTTCAAAATTACCTTTTCTGTACTACTCCCCTTATTTTCGAATTTTATTCGATTCAACTCGGTTGCGGCGACCGCATAAAAGTGTGGTTTAAAAAAAAAAATCGAAATGAGGATTGGAAGAATTGGATGAACCAGCTTAATATAGATTTGTTTAACCTGAAAGCTGTCTATCACTAGAATCCCAACATCAAATCATGTCCCTCATCTGTTCAGTCAAAACCGTGCGAAATACAAACGTCTGACACAATAAAGTACCTTAACTATGGCTGAAAATAGTGTCATTTGCACATTGTTGGGGTTGTATTGTCTGTCTCGAGAAGTATTCGTAATTGTCATTATTTAATTAGACAATAATGTTTAATGTTCATGGAAAAATCAAATACAAAGTGAAGAATATCTATTTCCAAAATGTATTTTGATATTCATATAAATCCAGCATTGAAGGAACAAAGACAGCAGCATGCAAGCTATGATGCTGCAATTAAACTAGTTTTGAAAAAGAATGGACAGTTGGTAAACATTTTGAATCAGACATTGAAATCAGTGATAGACTGCAGATCACCCAATGAGAGGTGATTGGTGTGTCGAAGATGGGATGGGCCCAAATGCAAGATCCTTGTTGAAAACTTGTGTAAAATTTAATATGATGGCGTCCCCATCCTTAGGATAGAGAGAAGTCACACCTAAAATATAAAATAAAAATAATCTCAGCAATGCAATGTTTCTTTATGACAGTCATCCTCTTTGAGATAAGGAATAAAAAGAAAACACGTACCGCCTTAATGTACGTTGTTTTCATGAGTGTTTTTGCCACGAGAAAATGTCTCAGACAAATCGGTTGGAACGTACAAATAAAAACAGTACAAGTATTCATTTCTATCTTAGTTAAACTTGCATCTGAGATATAAATGATGGACGGATGGATGGATAGATTGATAGATAAATAGATCAACAGTAAACCATCCTATTAGCAATATGATATCATGGTAGTAACGTAATCGCATACAAAAGATTTTACGTCATACCGTTGTTGTATGCTGCATTCAAAACATTTTATTACATACCCGTTTATTGTTATCTGCTTATTTTTTCTTAATTAACTTTTCTTTGCTAGAATCGTGAAGTATTTTCCCGTACTGCACTGCTTCATATTGCACTACGCGTGTCTAAAGCGTCTAAAGCTATTCAAGTCTATTATCATGAGCAACCCCACCCCTCCTCAAATTTCACCTTTATAAATGGGTGGGCCGTAAAATGTAATGGTTGACCACTACATGTTTGCTCCCTCCGCCCAGGAAAAAATTATGCGGGCGCCCTTGTCTGTTATGAACTAGTTTTGACTGTCAGCAAGCAATGCACTCTCATGTCGCAGATGCCCGAGCTTTACATTTAATAAATTTGTCTATGTATGAACTAAACAAGCTGTTTGGTTCATTTGAAAGTAGTCATAATAAACTTACGAGAGTACCGTAAGTAGCAAATAAGATTTTATGGGCATTACACGGTATCTACCGCTGAGAAATTAGAGTTACTTCAGTTTTGGACAGAATGTTTCACAAAGAGTTATCATATGAAGCTGGTGTGGAAACTGACACCAAACAAAAGAGAGAGAGAGAGAGAGAGAGAGAGAGCGTACTTTGCAACATTAGAAAAATCCACACAAAATAAGAAAGACTCAGGTAGCTATATCAAGATAATCATATACTTAAGGAACAGTAACTACGGTTACAGCATTTGAATTTTAAATGAGTTTGCCAATTGTCAGAAAGTGCTGGATTCTGGGGGCAACCTCTTTAAACAAAAAGGTTTAAGAAGTCGAAGCACAAACATTGCTGAAACGTCCACCCGTTGATCTGGGTCAAGATACAACAATGATGGCACAGAGAAGAGAAATTCCACGATATAAATCGTCTAAAATTCCAAACTTACCCAAAATCCATCTCAGCTTCAGAGGTTTTTAAAATTATTTTTAAGGAGCAATTTTAAAGGATGGAACTTTCAATTTTTCTATGATTATTACTGAGGAATCGAATTTGTTTAGTAAATCTGGTGATAAAAATGACAAACATTTGCAACATAAAGGTAGCTGTATCGCGGAAAGCAGCTGCTCTGTTGACTGTGATGCAAATTTATAAGAATTACATCTTGTTACAATATTGCTAAAACTCATCACTAGGCTGCATGCAGGGGAGTGTATGTTGTTTATTTTTTAAATTCTGGCGACTGCTCAAGCAGAAAATAAAGAGAATAAAACAGCGCCATATTGTTGAGAATTTTCTTGTCAAAAATATCCAAACAAATATTAAAATTCTAGCCCAGAAAAAGACCCATATCTTCGTTTTCTTAAAAATATATGCTTAAATTATCACCTTTTGGTTTAACAAGTACAGTGTGTGTATTTAGTGAGCATGTGTCAGAAAAAGCATCACTTACTGATCCAAAACATATGTTCCATTTGAGAAGTATGGGGGAAAAAAATCTACCTGCCTATGACAGCATTTTAAATCCATTCATATGTCCCATACACTATTTAAAAAAATTAAAAGCTAAAGAGTAAATTGGCATATCTGGATTGCAGACAGACCGATGACGCAACTGCACAATATATATATATATATCTATTCATAGGCCCGGTTATGTACAAGCGGATATTTCTGAGAGTTAAATAATATATTTCATATAACACCAAATAATCAATTCATTTTTAAGCATACATAAAAATTAAAAGAATGTATGAATAAATAGGTGATATGTAATAAATATAAAATCACATATGTGCTTTGTTCCGAGTCGGGGAAAAGAACTCGTTTGATACCGCGTAGGAACAAACGTCTCGGCTTGACAGCCTGGACATATTCCTACGCCCAATCAAAATCGTTCTTTCCGCCCACTTGAAACAAATCACAAATTTTGTTTTGTCTATACATCTCTTTTAATGTTCATGATAAATGAATAACATAAGCTGTATTATGTACAGAAAAGATTTGACAAATTCACATAATGTCAATTTTATGTCCGAAATCGCTTAAACCTGTCCTAAACTGGAACTTCAAAATCATTGGCCTGTAACAAGTAAAGTATCTATCTCCATAATGGTTATTCAGTGAACTCATTTACAGAACAGTGATGTCATTCTTACTGTGGCTAATTTACTGTTTCCCTCCACGTTACACACATACCACTCACACACACACACGCGCGCGCGCGCACGTACGCACATGAGTGATGGGTTGGGTACTTAATGGGTAAAATGAAGAACATTTTATAGTTGCTCAAAGATGGAAGTTGATAGTTTTCTGAGGTATCACGATTACCGGAACTGTAACACGGTTGTCATCAACAGTCCCGAAGATATGTTCTCATAGACAATGATTGATGCTAATAGAAGTTACGGCTATCAAGAGAAGGAATATTTGTGAAATAAAATACATGGTTAGTTGCATTGTAACTATTCTAACCCCTCCATTGACTTAGTACTTCAGGAGCATCGTTTTCATACTTTTTTTCAGTATAGAAAATCAGTTTTTCCAAGAAGTCTTTTTAAACAGATCAAGGAAGTCTAGATAAACAAATTAAAAGTGGAGGAAATAAATTTTTGGTTGCATGCTTTAAAGTGTGTGTGTGTGTGTGTGTGTGTGTGTGATCCAGTAAAGTTATTCGTTAAACTGAAGACATATCATACAAAAGTGTAAGCAATTCAAACGAGAGAGAGAGAGAGAGAGAGAGAGAGAGAGAGAGAGATAGAGATGGTTACCTGTGCTCGCCGATTGATTATTAACAAGTAATGACCAGTAAGTGGAGGTAACATTATCATATTCTCCAGCCAGGCCCATCATGTCGTGGATAAAGTGGCCATACACCGTGTACTTGCATACAAACCTTCAAAAAAATATTAAACAATCATGCTTTTAATATAACTGAGACAATGATTACTCCTTCAGCATGATAGATTTTAGTCAAATATAAGCATATACTTAAACTTTTAAAATGAGTAGACATTCAAACTACAGTTATTATTATTATTATTATTATTCCTTGTGCATGTGTGCGTATGAGTGTGAGTACTAATTGATTTTGAATATATACTTTGGCTTACTCAAAGTTTCGGTTTCTATCTGCTGCTCTCTCCATAATACGAATGAATGGCTCCCCTCTGCCGAATTCCATCTTTATTTCGTGCTCGAACACTGGTGGCTGAATCCGATTCCTAAGGGTGTACGTAAGAGACATATTTTTTGGCCAGTAGCAGTCATTGCCTCTTCTATGACAAGCTTCCAATGGCAAAACTGTTGTTGGCGTTGTACTTGCAAACCTTGATACGAGATTAGGGATAGATCAGTATTTATCGGGAGAGAGAGAGGGATTTTTTAAGGTAGATACAATTGCTGTAGTCTGGTTCCCTGCTTCGTATGCTCCCTGCGTTGTCCTCCACTATGGAGGGGGGGGGGGCAGGGGCCAGATTGTATGTACAAATGTGATGCCGTAATCAGCGACCTAGTATAAAAATTCATAAAAATTCAAATACACAAGTGAGGTAAATAATTTCCTTTTTTTGATACCTATATTAAAACATAGCATAAGAATATTATCCACTTGACCAGAGAAGTCAATGTCAGTTCATAGGAGAAGAAATTTATGCATCCCAACCTCAAATTTATACCTGCATTTTTCATAATCGAAGGTCATTTTTGACACAATGTGATGCTCACAGTGCAAACACAAGCCCATTTCCTAGATGACAGTTCTGCAAAACAGTGTGTACTAAATAAGCTGATGTAATTGAAAATGGTTGTCATCCGAGCCGTTTTTGAGATATTCTACTTGCCCCAAACCCACGTGTTTTTATTGCTATGGGAGGCTAGCTCTTCTTCCTAGCCAACTTTTTGTTAGTGACACAGTGTTCAAGCTTAACCACCAAATCGGTCATGAATTATTAAGACGAAAAGTGAAGTGTGTTACTTTCGTCTTAACCTTTTCCTATATATTAGGTTGTCGTACATCACTTCATATCAATTACAACGAATTTATCAAGGAATCGATTGGAGAAGGAATCTCTGATATGACGCTGTGTAAAATATGCAATATTAACAAAATATAATTGCGTGCACCCTTTTCATTCATCTTCGTCCACTAGTAAAAATATTTGTAAAAATAATTATATGACCGAATCAGTGGTTAAGCTTGAACACAAAACAACGACTACTACAGCTAAAATGAAAGTATTAGTAAAGTTTACATTGTGTCACTAATAAAAAGAATATTAAAGGAATAACTGTGCCGCGGTTAGGTTGACTAAATCTCTCCATATGAGGCCATTCGTTTTGATGACGTGACACAATGACGTCGGCATTCACATGACTTCGTATAACGGAGGGCAACGCAGGGAGCATACTAAGCAGTTACCATTGCCGTTAGAATTCGGATAGCCTTGGATTTCACCATTGACCACAAGATAAGATCAGAACAACCACTGCTATGGTATAGAAGTCATCGCTAAATACAAGCATACGATACAATACGAAGATATAGATAATTATAATGGGCTATGTTCAGTAAGTACGATAGAACAAATAAAGATAATGGTCCAAATGTTGAATATATTTGGGAATTTTTGTTCTAAACATACCTTTCTGTCAAATGTGAAATCCAAGAAAATCCGAATGTTAACGGCATCTTGCTTCCTCCAATATGTCATAAATTGCATAAATTGCACGAAGTGCGTTGAGCTGTTTAGAAACTTGAAGAATTCTTGATGACAGCTGGCATAAGCTGTACATTAGGAGACAAAAATAGGGCGAACTAGCTGGGTAGGAAATGCATAGGGGTGCGCACTCGTGTAACATATAACAGTATACAAGGTATGGTCATTAATATTGCAACATTTACTATTCCATACATTCCTACGTCATATTTGGATATCGGGTCTAACCAGTAACAAGGCAGGGTAAATCAAGTTAAAGTCGCGTGACAAAGTAGTAGCGCGCAGTTTCATTCACGTCCTGTATAGATGCTCAAACAATCATTGGAATAGAAGAGCAACATACATTTCTGGTAGCTACATTTTATTTTCAGCTTGTCATCATGTCAGTTTCATCTCGGCTATAAATTCCCACAATATAAATTGTAAATTCGTT